>JABUQX010090334.1:0-27500 GCA_015478945.1 Trachelipus rathkii | reverse complement strand
TTTCAAATTTCCATGTGTTTATGAATTTATAACTTCTATCTTATAGGTATGTACTTAGATGGTAGTTTAGTGCAATGAGTTAAAAGTCTCAGACTTGAAGACTTGGCCAAATTGAGGTGCCGTCCAGTAATATGAGCTTTGGAATCTATTTTGCAACTTTCCAGCAAGTTTTAGCATTAACCAAAAATTCAAATAATGCCAAGACAACACGAGTAATCTTTTGCATTATTATTATTATTATTATTATTATTATTATTATTATTATTATTATTATTATTATTATTATTATTATTATTATTATTTCTTTCTTCATCTTCCTTTTTTTCCCAAGACTGGGAGTAAGGTGCATGACAAGCATCGGAAAAGAAAAGCAGTAGAAGAATATGACAAAAGTCGAAAAGAAAGCCCAGCCTTACCGCCCCCTCTGTACCGTTAATTAGTAAGAACTCGTCGCAATCAGAAAATCCACCCTAGAGCTTCACGGGACCGCGACGGATCCTCACTATGGTAAATCGTCAAGTGTAGGGTTCATCCCCTGGCCCAGGTGGGCCACAACCATACCCCCTTACAACACCCCGCCATTCTCTCCTATCATGCGCCTTTCTTCTCGCCTCTGTCAAACTTCTGACATTCTCTCCGCAAAACATTCTTTTACTGACTCATCCACTTTCTTCGGTCTCCCAAGCCGGTTGGTTCCCACACACTCACCACTATACATCCGCCTTTTACCAACCGACTATTCATTTCAATCCTTTCACATGACAAACCTCTTCAACATACTTTCATTATTCTCTCGTTTACCCAGTTCTTCACACCACACAAACTCTTCTAATACGTTCATTCCTATTTTATCAATTCTTCTCACACCTAGCACGCCCCTAAGATTGTCCATCTGAACACATTGAACTTTAGATCTATACTTCTTATTCCAGACCATAGTCTCACTACTATACAATAACACAGGTAACAACATACCCTCATGTAAGACCCTAGCGCACTCAAGACTTAGTCCCTTTTACATTCACCAACGATTTAATTGCACCAGCCACCTTCCTGCCATTCACAACTTTCCTACTACACTCTGCATCATCCGTTCCCTTTTCATCCAACATATACCCTAAATATTTAAACTCAGCGACACTTGTTCAGCTGCTCACCATCTAACATAACTTCACACTGAGGGCAATCCTCCTTCTCAACCATAACCTTACTCTTATCTTTACTTTACTTTCAACCCCTCCTTTACACACCCTGGCCAAATCTCTCTACCATCTTCTTCAACTCTCTTCAGATTCGCCACAAAGAACCAAATCATTCCGCATAAAAAGGATAGGGGATACCCCCCCCCCCTCCCCCTTTATTTAACCACCTTTCCCGCCCCCCCCCCCCCCCTCTAATTCTTTCATAACCCCATCTTATACAAATTGAATACCAAGGAACATAACACAACCCTGTCTCACTCCGCTATTAATACGTAAACCAATCACCTTTGACATCCATTTATTCTTACACAAGGAGCACATAACACAACCCTGCCTTTTGATTCCATTCAGAAGCCTACCACCAACACCATATATCAATAACACCTGCCATAGAGCTTTCCTATTAACCCTATCATAAGCCTGTTGCAAATCCATAAAACCAAATATAATTTATTTTTCTTCTTCCCTCATTTTCTTAAATCTGTTCAATGTAAAGATTTGACACACATCCTCTACCACTCCTAAACGCCACTGGTTCTTCACCAATCAGTCCTTTCAGTCACCTCGACGCACTCTTTCGACCAAATACCAGCGTATATCTTCCCTACAACACTCAATAAAATTTATCCCCTATAATTTCTACATTTACCTTGATCTCCCTTTCCCTTATATAAAGGTACTATACTGCTCTCCTCCAATCGATCGGAAGTAAACCCCCATATAAACTTTAATTAAACAAACTTCCAAGTCCAATCAATTATCATCTCACTTCCGTCTTGATCATTTCGCCAGTAATTTCATCTAACCTGCAGATTTTACCATTCTTCAAATTTCTCACTCTACCCATTACCTCCTCCTTGCTAATTTACGTCATCCTCAAAATACCTATTCCTTCTTTGCACATCAAACCCACAAACGTTCACTAACACCTCATCATTATGCAGATTTATCCGAAGTGTTTCTTTCCACATCCCCTCACATCATTCATTCAGTACAAAAGGCACACATCTTCTTTCATTATTCTGAAGCAGGTTCCCTTTATTCTCATTCTAACCTTTCGCGGCTTCCTTCCAGAAAGAGCTTCCTATTCCTTTGTTTAAGTCCCCATTCATCCTCCTTCAAAATGTTCATTTACCTCTTCTTTTCTCCTACGTATGCACCTTTAGTATTTCTTTTTTCTCCCTTATAAAATTTCCAAGCATCTTTCTTTGAGACTTAACGTCATTTGCTTTTAGTACATTCAATTACGCTCCTTTTTTATCTTTAACCGCTTTCCTCACCTGCTTGCATCACCATTCACTGTTAACATTCTAACTTACTTTAGCACATCCACTACTTCTCTGCCACTACTAACAGTTGCTTCCTTCATTTGCCCCCACATATTTGTTCAGTATCATCTTGTTCACATTCAACGAATTTATTTGCGAGGCGTTCTTACATGCTTACCCTTATTGTCTTGTTCACCTAACTTCTCACTCTTATTATTATTATTATATATTATTTTGATTATTATTTATTATTATTATTTATTATTATTATTATTATGTATTCTAATTGTATCAAAATTGGTCTTGAAATTACATTAATTACGTAAATTTAATCACAATTATATTATTTTGGGGCTCAAAGGACACAACATTGTGTTGCAATTAGTAGCTCCCTTTCAGAAATTGTATTGCATTAATTTATGTATTATATTACAACAATATATTACAATTGTAAGTTAAAATTTACTATGTATATATATAGTTTTTTTCTGAATAAATTGTTTTGAATTTGAATTATTTATTATTATTATTATTATTATATTATATTATTATATATATATTATTTATTATATTATTATTAATGCTGTGCAGAGTAATGCTGTCCAGTTTACTCACTGTGCACCATCCCTCCTTTCAGGAATGTAAATATAAAATTCATAATGCTCCCCGTCAAAAATGTCCATCCTTGACAAATGTCGACACAAAACATTTCTTGCTAGATGCTCGGACGGACCTGACGGACGTTAGAAATAATTTTAACGCAATATTTCTAACGAACCTCTGGGTTCAGCCTGCTGAGGTGGCACAATATCTCAAGATTGCATCTTTCTCGTAGGAGGGGAGCGGGGGCTACAAGTTAAAAAAAAAATTATTATTATTATTATTATTATTATTATTATTATTATTATTATTATTATTATTATTATTACGTTATTATTATTATTATTATTATTATTATTATTATTATTATTATTATTATTATTATTATTATTATTATTATTATATTTTTACATTATTATTATTATTATTATTATTATTATTATATTAATTATATTATTATTATTATTAATTATATTATATTATTATTTATTATTTCTTCCTTCTTCTTCCCAAGACCTGGGAGTAAGGTGTGTGACAAGCATTGGGAAAGAAAAGCAGTAGAAGAATATGACAAAAGTCGAAAAGAAAGCCAGGCCTTACCGCCCCCTTCTGTACCATTAATAGTAAAACTCGTCGCAATCAGAAAATCCACCCTAAGAGCTTCACGGACCGCGACGAATCTCACTATGGTAATCTTCAAGTGTAGGGTATCATCCCCTTGGCCCAGGGGCCACAACCATACCCCCTTACATCACACCCAGCCATTCTCTCCTATCATGCACCTTTCTTACTTGCCCTCTTGCCAAAACTAAATTTTCATGTACAACTGCATTACATGACTCAATCCACTTTTTTCTTCGCGTCTCCCAGCCGGTCGATTCCCAACACACACACCATATACACACGTTAAACCAACCCGACTTAGCATTTCATCCATTTCCACATGACCAAACTATCTCAACATACTTTTATTTATTCTCTCGTTTACCCTTTTCTTTCACACCACAACAACTCTCTAATACGTTCATTCCTCATATTTTCAATTCTTCTCACACCTAGCACGCCCCTAGATTGTCCATCTGAAACACATTGAACTTTAGATCATACTTCTTATTCCAGACAAAGATCTCACACTATACCATAACAAAGGTAACAACATTACCTTCATGCAAGACCCATAGCGCACTCCAGACTAGTCCTTTTCATTCACCAACGATTTAATTGCACCAGCCACCTTCCTGCCATTCACAACTTTCCTACTACACTCTGCATCATCCGTTCCCTTCTCACCAACATATACCTAAAATATTTGAATTCAGACACTGTTCCAGCTTGCTCACCATCTAACCATAACTTCACACTGGGGCTATTCCCACTCATAACCATAACGTTACTCTTATCTACGTTTACTTTCGAACCCCTCCTTTTACACACCCGGGCGAAATCTCTCTACCAATCCTCTTAAACTCTTCAGATTCGCCACAAGACCAATCATCCGCATTTAATAGGTAGGGTACCCTCCACTCATCTCCATTCGAACACCATTTCCTGCCACCCCCACCTATTAACCCTATCATACGCCTGTTGCAAATCCATAAAACCTAAATGCAATTTATTCTTCTTCTGCCTTCATTTTTCTCAATCATTTTGTTTCAATGTAAAGATTTGATCCACACATCCTCTACTACTCCTAAAACGCACCTTGTTCTTCACCAATCAGTCCTTCAGTACTCGACGCCACTCTTTCGACCAAAATACCAGCATATATCTTCCTACAAACACTCAATAACTTATTCCCCTATAATTTCTACAGTTCTTATCCCCTTACCCTTATATAAGGATTTTACTATTACTGCTCTCTCCAATCCCTTGAAAACTATACCCTTCATAAACGCTTTATTACACAACTTCCAAAATCCAATCAATCACCATCTCGCCTCCGTTTTGATCATTTCACCAGTAATTCCACCTATACCTGGTGATTTACCATTCATTCAACTTTTTCATTTAACTTTTTCATTCAACTTTTTCATAACTTACTCCCCAAAATACCTTTCCTTCTTGCACCAATCAAAACCCACACACATTCACATCACCTCTTCATTACTGCCAATGTTTTGCATATTTTCGAAGTGTTCTTTCCACATCCCCCTCACATCCATTCAATCAGTTACAAAAGCCCACCATCCCTATTCATTATTCTAAGCAGATTCCCCTTATCTCATTCTTAACCTTTCGCGTTCCTTCCAGAAGAGCTTTTGTATTTCCTTGTAGGTCCCCATTCACCTCCTACCAAACTATTTCTTTACCTTGTTTTTTTTTCCTACGTTGCACCTTTTAGTTTTTTTTTTTTTCCTCCTTATATAATTCAAGCATCTTTCTTTTTGAAACTTCATCATTTGCTTTAGTACATTCAACCCAAGCTTCCTTTTTACTTTTAACCGCTTGCATTCCACCACTTTCATTCCACCATTCACTGTTTAACATTCTTACTTCCTACTTTCAGCACCTCCACATACTCTTTGCCACTGCTAACAATTGCTTTTCTTCATTTGCTTCCCAGATGTTGTTCAGTTTTCAACTTGTTCACATTCAACTGATTTACTTGCGAGCCTTCTTACATACTTATCCCTTATTAACCTTGTTCACTTAACTTTCTCACTCTTTAATTTTACCCACTTCCTTTCGTAATCACCTTCCTCTCCATCCAAGCACCCACTAACTTAATTTTTACATAAACAACATAATGATCCGATAATCCTATTCCTAAACCCCTCACAGATTTAACATCCAAACACATACTTCAACATCCTCCTTCTTTCACCAACATAAAATAATTTGTACTTTTCACTTCGAATACTATCTCTCCCTCAACCAAACTCTAGTATACTTATGTACTCTTGTGTTTAAAGAAAGTATTACTTATACACATACTTCTCTCCTCACAAGAAATCAATCACCTTCTACCATTCTCATTTTCTCCCGACACCCCAAACCACCTGTTATACCATCTTTTTGATCACCTATCCAACCATTATTATTATTATTATTATTTATTATTATTATGTATTATTATTATTATAAAAAATTATTATTAATTATTATTATTATTATTATTATTATTATTATTATTATTATTATTATTATTATTATTATTATTATTATTATTATTATTATTATTATTATTTATTAATCAGAAAAATTTAAGTCTTTTTAATTTGTTTTTGTACAGAAATTTCTTTATTCAATTATCAAAGATGAAGTTGAAATGAAAGACGAGCCCTTGGACTTTAATGAAGAAAATATGGAAAATAATGAAGATTTTGATCAAATTTTAGGATTAGATGAAAGTCCGGTAAGAATAGAGGATTAAAAGGGGATTTTATTTCTTTTGTGGATTTATTGTGACTTGATTATTTTATTACTTATTTTAAGTGAATGAATTTTCTGAGTTAAGAGTGTTTATTCATATATCTAGTTTATAAGTCAAGTTTCGTGAGTTGGAACATTTTATCATACTTTGATTGCAACTCCGCAAATTTTCTTATATCCACTTGTAGTCAGAAAAGATTCAGAAAGCATTTCTGTACTACCAGTGGATCAAGTGTTCTCTTATTACATCGTTAGTCTAATGATCTCAAATTTGTAGTCATTTCTTTTTCTACGTTTTAGTAAAATTATTAAAACATTTTGTGTACACAAGAAAAAAATTGATTTGTTTCACTTGTAAATTCTAAATAAAAATTACTGTAAATCCTACTAATCATTTTTTAAGAGAAATAAATGTGGTGTCTTTCCTTTCAGATTTATAAAGAGTCTATAAAATTATCTTCTTTCTTTCTTTATCTTCCTCTTTGCCCCAAGACTTGGGGGTAAGGTGCGTGTCATGCATCGGAAAAGAAAAGCAGTAGAAGAATATGACAAAAGTCGAAAGGAAAGCCCAGCCTTACCGCCCCCTCTGTAGTGAGAACTCGTCAAGGACAGAAAATCCACCCTAGAGCTTCATGGGACCGCGACGGACCTCACTATGGCATATCGTAATGTGGGTTTCATCCCTTGACCCAGGATGGGGCCACAACCAATACCCCCATACAAAAACCCCGCCATCTCTCCTATCATGCACTTTATTCTCGGCCTCTGCCAAAACTCACATTTCTCTCCTTCAGACATTTCGTTCACCGACTCAATCCACTTTCTTCTTCGGGTCTCCCAGCCGGCAGTTCCCAACACCACACTCTTTCACTATAATCCGCTTAACCCACCGACTATCATTCATCCTTTCCACATGACCAAACCATCTCAACATACTTTCATTTATTCTCTCATTTACCCCTTTCTTCACACCACACAACTCTCTAATACGTTCATTCCTCATTTTATTAATTCTTTTCACACCTAGCATGCCCCTAAGATTGTCCATCTGAACACATTGAACTTTAGATCTATACTTCTTTTTCCAGACCATAGTCTCACTACCATACAATAACACAGGTAACAACATACCCTCATGTAAGACCCTAGCGCACTCAAGACTTAGTCCCTTTACATTCACCAACGATTTAATTGCACCAGCAACCTTCCTGCCATTTACAACTTTCCTACTACACTCTGCATCATCCGTTCCCTTCTCATCCAACACATACCCTAAATATTTAAACTCAGACACTTGCTCCAGCTGCTCACCATCTAACATAACTTCACACTGAGGACTGTCCTCACTCACAACCATAACCTTACTCTTATCTACGTTTACTTTCAAACCCCTCCTTTTACATACCCTGCCAAATCTCTCTACCAATCCTCTCAAACTCTCTTCAGATTCGCCACACAGAACCAAATCATCCGCATATAATAGGTAGGGCACCCTCCACTCATCTCCATTCTCCATCATTCTAACACCATTTCCTGCCATCCCCACCTCGAATTCTTTCATAACCCCATCCATATACAAATTGAATAACCAAGGAGACATATCACATCTTTCTCACTCCACTATTAATCCTAAACAATCACCATTTACACCATATATTTTTACACACGCTCCCTATCGTCATACATATCGTTGATTCCATATGATACCATATATCACAACACCATATATCCCTAATACCTGCCATAAAGCTTCCTATTAACTATCATACGCCTGTTGTAAATCCATTAAAACCTAAATTAATTTATTCTTCTCTTCCTCATTTCTCAATCATTTGTTTCAATGGAAAGTTTGATCCACACATCCTCTAACCACTTCTAAACGCACCTGTTCTTCACCAATCGGTCCCTCAGTCACTCGACGCAAACCGTTCAACCAAAATACCAGGCATATACTTACCATCAAACACTCCAATCAAATAAAATTATTTCTACCTAAATTACGAATTCTAATGTGCAAAATTGGAAAAAGAGGAAAAGTTATCGATAATACTCAATTCATCGAAAACTCCTGTACCTCTGCTACCTAGGAAACTTTAATTAAAATCATGTAGGAGTTGAAATTCTGTATTAAATACGGAACTTAAGAACAACTCACCCTTACAATCAGGATTGCTTCTATCAAGTCTTTTATTGAAACTCATAATGTTTGTCATCTGTGCTTCTTTTAAACACTAGATAACGAAAATTATGCACAATAATTTTCTAATCTTTTCTTCCCATGCCAAATCCATTCACGCTTCAGATTTGCTGAAAGCCTCCTCCCAGCCTCACTGAAATCCATAGCAGATCAACACCAGTATTTATAGATATATCTTAAATAAGAGTGGTTGATGTGTGTGTCGTTTTCCATGATTGCTGCTTCTCATTCACTCTTCCTCCCAGTGCCTCAATCTTTATTGTAAAACTGACAGAATTCTGATTGCCCTCTCTTGGATTTTAATGCTAATCCAAGACCAACCCTACGTTATTTAAATATTGACTTGCGCTAACCGTACATGCATTAAAGGCCACATTCTCCAACTTCTCCAAGAGTACAACATTGTAGAAATTGTAAGACAGGTTCTTCGGCTACTTCACTCCTACTCATTGCTGAGCCCCTTTTCACTATCGGGTTGCTGATAATGAGAAGGTGACAAATATCCAACATCTATCATCTTCACACCGAAGTAACTGCAGGGATCTCCCGCCAGTCATTTAACAGTGACCCTCATTTGACAGATTATTTAGTTGCATTCTCCCAAGATTTCACGTCATGTTGGAAGGATGTTCATAAGCTACTACTGAGGAGAATGAAAAAAGAATAACAAAAAAAATGATTTCAGTGAGTGGTCAGTGGTCGCTCTTATTGAGAACCCTCAAGAGGAAGTGGTCCTACTGCTTCTTCACATTGGCCACACCAATTTTGTATGGTTACTACATGTCTCGAGATCCTCCTTTCACATGTTAATTTTTTCCTTGTCATACTTTGCAATCAGTTCACCATATCTTTATTTATTGCATTCATCTGAAGTCCATCCGACATTGCTATTTTCTTAAACTTTGCTCCACACCACTCTCTAACAAATTAAATTATATTTGAGCAAAATTTTCCACTTCAAACGTATCCCAATATTTTCCCTCTGTGAAAAATTGAAAAACTTACTTGAACCTTAAATACATTTTAAGAGGTACACCAATGCCACTAAGGCAGAACCTGCCCCATAAGTTAGTTTTCCCACCCTACATAATTGCTCAGCTCTTAAACTGTTGTGGGTTCTGTACACACACTCGAAAAAAAGAATAAGTTTAAAAATAATTAATGCATATTGAGATTTCTTTCTATATTTAAAGGTTGTGAATGAATACAAAATGCTTCTAAAATGTGATGGGAAGTTTCATTCCTAAGAACGTTGAATGCTTCTTTTTTCAATTAGTATTAATTGATTAAATTAGACGCATGATTTTAAACTTGTAGAAATGTTTGTACTTACTTTTTACAATTGTCTTGGGAATAAAACTTTGTCGGGACTATAAACTACACCATACCCCTTCACCAAACCCTGCCATTCACTAATGTTATGCACCTTTCTTCTCGCCCCTACCAAACTCACATTCCTCTCCTCCAGCCATTCCTTTACTGACTCAATCCACTTTTTCTTTTGTCTCCCAGCCGGTCGATTCTCAGCACACTCACCACAATACATCCGCTTAACCAACCAACTATCGTCCATCCTTTCCACATGACCAAACCATCTCAAGTATACTTTCATTTATTCTCTCATTTACCCTTCTCTTCACACCACACAACTCTCTAATACATTCATTCCTCATTTTATCAATTCTTCTTGCACCTAACACACCTCTAAGATTGTCCATCTGAACACACTGTACTTTAGATCTATGCCTCTTATTCCAGACCATGGTCTCACTACTATACATTAACACAGGTAACAACATACCCTCATGTAAGACCCTATCTCACTCATGACTTAGTCCCTTTACATCCACCAAGGATTTAATTGCACCAGCCACTTTCCATTTTTAAGCCTAAAATTTGATTTACCGCTACAACATATTTTTGAAAAACGCAGTGTTATCATATTATAATACTTAACTAAATATAATGACCTTTTTTAAATGCAATACAAGTGTTACTTTTCTGTTTTATTTTTTCATTTGTTTTGTACAGACTCACATTAGTAAGACCGATCATGGAGAGAAAAGTGCCAGACTCAAATCGAAAAGCTCTTCAAGTCTCCGACGACGAACATCGCTTCACAAGTTTAAATGTACTCATTGTAATTATGAATGTAATAGGAAATCTTATTTAAAAAGTCACCTGTTAAAACACACAAACTCAAAACCATTCAAATGTTCAGTCTGTAGCTATGAATGTAATTGGAAAGGAAACATGAAACAACATATGGTTGTACATTCAAATTTTATATTGTTTAAATGTTCCGAGTGCAGCTTTGAATGTAAGCTAAAAAGTAGCTTAAAAAGACACATGTTAACACATAAAACAATGCAGTCAACATATACAAACATTGAATTATTTAAATGTTCCAAGTGCAGCTATGAATGTAAGCTAAAAAGCAGTTTAAAAAGCCACATGTTAACACATAAAAAACTGTTTAAATGTTCCGAGTGCAATTACGAATGTGGCCTAAAAATCAGTTTAAAAAGTCACATGTTAACACACACAAAATTGTTTAAATGTTCCGAGTGCAGTTACGAGTGTGAGCTAAAAAGCAGTTTAAAAAGCCACATGTTAACACATAAAAAATTGTTTAAATGTTCCGAGTGCAGTTACGAATGTTACTTAAAAATCAATTTAAAAAAACACATGTTAACACATAAAAAATTGTTTAAATGTTCGGAGTGCAGTTACGAGTGTGATATAAAAATCAGTTTAAAAAAGCACATGTTAACACATAAAAAACTGTTTAAATGTTCCGAGTGTAGTTACGAATGTAAGCTAAAAAGTATTTTAAAAAGCCACATGTTAACACACACACACAAAAAAACTAAATGCTCTTACTGCAACTATGAAAGTAATCATAAAGGTCACTTAAAAATTCACATGTTAATGCATACAAATATTAAATTATTTAAATGTTCTGAGTGTAATTTTGAATTTAATAGGAAGGAGAACCTGAAGAAACATATGTTAACACATTCAGAATTTAAATTATATAAATGTTCCGTCTGTAGCTATGGATGTAATCATAAAGGATCCTTAAAAGACCACTTGTTTACACACACAAATACTAAACAGTTTAAATGTTCCGATTGCAGCTATGAATGTAATGAAAAAAAGAGCCTAAAACTACATATGCTAAAGCATTTAGACATACAACACACAAATACAAAATTATTAAAATGTTCTGATTGTGACTATGAAACTTATTCTAAACGACTCTTAAAAATACATATGTTTAAACACGCAAATACAAAATTATTCAAATGTTCTGAGTGTAACTATGAAAGCAATTATAAACAACACTTAAAAAGGCACATATTAAAAAAACACAGTGCTTGTTCGTAGTTATACATATAGGAGAGAAAGAGACATGCATAAAAAAATTACTGTGTCTTGAGTGCACTAGGGTCTTACATGAGGGTGTGTTGTTACCTGTGTTAATGTATAGTACTGAGACTATTCCAGTACAATGTAAGTACAATGTGTTCAGATGAGAAATTTTAGTGACGTGCCAAGTGTGAGAAGAATTGATAAAAATCGTCATGTCATTATTGGTGAAAAAGATAAGCCGACAGCAAATGGTACGTTGAATATGGTTTGGTCCATGAAAGAGATTGGATGATGATCCTTTGGTGTGCTGAGTGACATGGCCGAAAGAAAAAAGTGGTGAGCATCAGTACTCACCTGAAAGAAGAAAGGTGCATAATAGAAGTGAATGCTAGGGTTTTAATAAGGCCTGTTGTTGACCTCTTAACAAGGATGAATCCCCATTGACGAGATGCCATAGTGAGGGTTCCGTCGCGGTTCCGTGAAGCTCTAGGATGGATTTTCTGACTGCGACGAGTTCTCACAAAAAGGTATAAAAGGGGCGGTAAGGCTGGGCTTTCTTTTCGACTTGCGTCATATTCTTCTACTACTTTTCTGTTTCCGGTGCATGTTACGCACCTTACCCCAGTCTTGGGGAAAGAAGGTGGGTGATGATATATATATATATATATATATATATATAACTTGTATATATTTGATATATATATATATATATATATATATATATATATATATATATATATATATATATATATATATATATATATATATATATATATATATATATATATATATATATATACTACCCTTCAAAATTAACGCACCACTGGCTCATGTGACGTTAACAGGTTACAGAAAAGACCAGAACGCTATTTAACTTTATTATACAAATAACATAGCATCGGGGACACATTATACAGTAGTAAGATTGTCGAGGAGCCCTAGAAATCCCCTTTATGGTGGTGTGCAGACGGAAAATCCACCTAGAGCATCATAGAACCACGACGGATCCTGCATCCTGGCCCAGATTGAATTATGCGAGACAAGAAACCGCCGTTCTCACCTATCGTGCACCTTTATTCCCTCCTGCCAAGCTCACATTTCTCCCTTCACACAGTCATACACCTACACTATCCACTCTCTTCGGTCTCCCAGCCGGTCGGTTCCCAACACCTCGCCACTATACATCCACTTAACCAACCGACTATTATTCATCCTTTCCACATGACCAAACCATCTCAACATACTTTCATTTATTCTCTCGTTTACTCCTTTCTCCACACCACATAACTCTCCTCTAATACGTTCATTCCTCATTTTATTAATTCTTTTCACACCTAGCATGCCCCTAGATTGTCCATCTGAACACATTGAACTTTAGGTCTACACACTCGTATTCCAGACCATGGTCTCACTTCCAGTAACATAGGTAACAACATACCCTCATGTAAGACCCTAGCGCACTCAAAACTTAGTCCCTTTGCATCCACCAACGATTTAATTGCACCAGCCACCTTCCTGCCATTCACAACTTTCCTACTACACTCTGCATCATCCGTTGAGGGCTATCCTCACTCACAACCATAACCTTACTCTTATCTACATTTACTTTCAGCTGCTCATCATCTAACATAACTTCACACTGAAGTCTGCTCACTCACAACCATAACCTTGCTCTTATCTGGGTTCACTTTCAAACCCTCCTTTTACATACCCTGCCAAATCTCTCTACCAATCCTCTCAAACTCTCTTCAGATTCGCCACACAGAACCAAATCATCCGTAATAGGTAGGGCACCCTCCACTCATCTCCATTCTCCATCATTCTAACACCATTTCCTGCCATCCCCACCTCGAATTCTTTCATAACCCCATCCATATACAAATTGAATAACCAAGGAGACATAACACAACCCTGTCTCACTCCGCTATTAATCCTAAACCAATCACCATTGACACCATTTATTCTTACACACGCTTCACTATCGTCATACATACTTTTGATTCCATTCAGAAGCCTACCACCAACACCATATATCACTAATACCTGCCATAAAGCTTCCCTGTTAACTCTATCATACGCCTGTTGTAAATCCATAAAACCTAAATATAATTTATTCTTCTTCTCCCTCATTTTCTCAATCATTTGTTTCAATGTAAAAAATTGATCCACACATCCTCTACCACTCCTAAACGCACATTGTTCTTCACCAATCAGTCCCTCAGTCACTCGACGCACTCTTTCGACCAAAATATCAGCATATACCTTCCCTACAACACTCAATAAACTTATTCCCCTATAATTTCTACAGTTCCCCTTTTCTCACTTACCCTTATACAAGGGTACTATTACCGCTCTCCTCCAATCCCTTGGAACTATACCCTCCATAAGCGCTTTATATACACTACTTCCAAATCAATCAATCACCATCTCGCCTCCGATCTTGATCATTTCACCTAGTAATTCCATCTCTGCCTGCAGATTTACCATTCTTCAACTTTCTCACCCCTACCCATTACCTCATCCTTGCTAATTACCTCATCCCCAAAATACCTATTCCTTTGCACCATCAAACCCACAGACATTCACTATCACCTCTTCATTACTGTTAAATATGTGTATATTTTGCCGAAGTGTTCCTTCCACACTCCCCTCACATCCATTTCATCAGTTACAAAAGCACCATCCCTATTCATTATTCTAAGCAAATTCCTCTTATTCTCATTCTTAACCTTTCGCGCTTCCTTCCAGAAGAGCTTCCTATTTCCTTGTATGTCCTCATTCATCCTCCTTCCAAACTGTTCATTTACCTCTTGTTTTCTCCTACGTATACACCTTTTAGTATTTCTTTTTTTCCTCCTTATATAATTTCAAACATCTTTCTTTTGAGACTTCATCATTGCTTTTATAACATTGAGCCACGCCTCTTTTTTACCTTTATTTCATCACCTCTTCATTCCACCATTCGCTGTTAACATTCTTACTTCCTACTTTAGCACATCCACATACTTCCTTTGCACTACTAACAATTGCTTCGTTTAGATTTGTTCAGTTTCAACTTGTTCACATTCAACCGATTTACCTTGCGACGCTCTTACATACTTATCCTTATTGTCTTGCTCACTTGACTTCCTTAATTTTACTACTTCCTTTCGTATCACCTTCCTCTCCCTTCAAGCCCCACTAACTTAATTTTACATGAACAACATAATGATCCGATAATCCCATTCCTAAACCCCTCACTGATTTAACATCCAACACATACTTCGAAGCATCTCCTTCTTCACCAACACAAAATCAATCATACTTTTCACTTCGATACCATCTCTACCTACACCAACTCTGTATACTTATAGATAATCTGTGGTTTTAAGAAAGTGTGCTACACACATACCTCTCTCTTCACAGAAATCAATCATATTACCTGCGTTCTGCTCATTTTCTCCTTCCACCCCAAAACCACCTGTTATACCATCCCTTTTTGATCACCCTATCCAACCATTCAGGTCCCCCAACACTATCAATCCTGAAACTCCCACTCACCCCATCAGAACATCATTCAAATTATCCCAAAAATCGTACTCTCTTCAACGTTTCCTCAGATTGGATATACGTCCACAACCACACACACTGCCCGAGCACCAAACTAAATTTAACCATTAGAATTCTAGGACTCACACACACAAAGTCTACCATAACTTTGTACCACAGGTTCACTTATCAAAATTGCAACTCCTTCTCTCCCTCTCTCATTCTCTTCCACCAGCACGCACACATTTAATTACACCACTTAATTTCACCTTTCCTTTCATGCTGGTTTTGAATTCACGGCGGGCAGAATCAAATTTGCCTTTCTAAATACATCCATCACCTCTCTCATCTTTCCCCAACATTTATTCCTCTGACATTCCATGTACCATACGATTCATACAATTTCGCCAGAAGATAATAGAAGGTCGTTTACGACGATCACGACCTCTTCGAGGCATGCATCAGCATTCTTAGCAAGAGATAGATGGTAGAAGGCAGCCAACCCAACTACCACGGCCCTTAGTCGACTTCTACGACACATAGGACATACGATGTAGTGGGAAATTCTTTCTCCCCACACAGGGATATGAGTAGTAGGGATGTTTGTAAGGTGTTATCACAAAGGGGAGTGAGTTATTGCTTTGTCATATTGTATATGAGTATGTGGATAAAATAGTGGTCAGTAATATGTTGCCTGGAGGATGAGTGTGTGAAGAATATGAACGCAAAAGAAAAAGGCGCACCATTAAAAATGGGAGGTAATTTCATCGCTTCGATTATGCGTGTACTCTCCCTCATTTATATATATATATATATTATATATATATATATATATATATATATATATATATATATATATACTACTATATCTATACTATATATATATATATATATATATATATAACTATATATATATATATATATAATATGTAATATGTATAATGTAACTATATATAACTAATATATATGTATATGTATATATATATTCATAACCTAAATAATAATAATAATAATATGTAATAATAATAATAACTTAATAATAATAATAATAATAATTTAATAAAAAAATATATGTAATAATAATTCAGCAAAAACATCAAGCAAGAAAATTCCTAAAAATAATAATCATAATATATGTATATACATATATACATATATGTATACATAATAATATAATAATAATAATATATATATGTGTATGTAAATATCCTTCTTACACTCTCATATGCTCAACTCAATAACCATTAACCAACAACCAGCAATAACCAGCATATAATATCTAATAGCCAACCCAATAGCAATAGCCAGCCAATAACCAACATACAGCAACCAATAACAACCAATAACCAACCGCCCTTGCTATACTCTCATATATAATAATAATAATATAATAATATTAATAATAATAATAATAATATATAATAATAATAATAATAATATGTAATATATATATATATATATGTATAAAAGTAATAATAATATAATATATAATATCTTCTTTGTATATATAATAATATCATATATAATATGTAAACATAATATATAAATAATAATATAATGTGTGTATGTATATATGTATTTACAATTATATGTAACCAATATGTATATATATCTATATATATATCAACAACAATATATAATAATAATATAATATATGTAATAATAATAATAATAATAATAATAATAGCCATAGCTATACATGTATATATGTAATAATATATGTAATAATAACATATATATATATATATGTGCATATATATATATACTCTAACCAATAATATATACATATATATATATATATAATATATATATATAATAATATCATATGTATATATAATAATAATAATAATATAATAACAATAATAATATATATAACCTATATATATATGGGTCTATCCATTTTTGCGTACCAAAATAATGAAGTTGGCCACTCGATAATTGAAAACTTATATTTTGCATGGCGTTAATATCGAAAGTTCAAAACTACCATTCGTTTTTGTAGATTTACTCTGGTTGTAACAGGGGTGAGCCAAAATGTTTGCGATGGGTGGAGCAAAATTTATCATATTAGAGGTAACATTTTAGTCACTTATCTCTCATATTGATGAGTTCTTATGCCAGGTTAAGCAGGAGGTAGATTTGTTTAAAAAGAAGGGATACTTTAAAGGTACATTTGTTTAGCTTTATGTTTTTTGGCAAGGTAATATTTTCACCATGAAAATGAATCAGAAAATTGTGATAAAAATCGAAGAAATTTCCATTTTCATTGGGTGTGTGCTAAAAAGAAGGAAATGAACAACACTTATGAAATTTGGTGTGATGAGTATACTGGTATGGTTTGGCTTCGTCACTTATTTGAAGTTTGGTGAATATTTTTAAAAAAAAGATTTACAGGGTGTCCAAAAATCAATTTTCGGAAAATCGGTAACTTTGAACCTTAATATCTCTGATGGGTAAGTGCTAAAAATCTGAAAATTTCACACATTATACTACTACCATAGATGTTCCTTCACCTGCAATATTGACTTTGGTATTTGCTTGGTTTAAGAAATACAGCCCTTCAAAAATGCCAAAAAAAAATTTTTAAGTTGTGTTATGATACCTATTATTATAGTTATTATAGTTCAAGACAATACATAGACAAATGAAATAATGTGGCATCATCGAGAAATGAAAACAACGTTAAAAAAATAAAATTTTAAGGTTAATATACAAAAGTATGCATTCCATTATTAACTAAATAATAAATGCGCTAAATAACTTGAAAATTTATCTATATATATAGTTATATATATTTATATGAATATATATATATATATATATATATATATATATATATATATAACTATATATATATATATATATATATATATATATATAACATATATATATATATATATATATATATATATATATATATAACTCTGCTGTATATATATATACCGTAGTCGGTACATAGTATAAAAGTTATAAAGGGATATATGTAAGTGCTACAAAGATTTCTGGTACACAGATATAAAAATCTTGTACACAAAGCAAGTCCTGTATGCGAAATAACTGTTTCATTCCTTTTTTTTTGTATTATTCAAGGTCACCGAGGTGATTCTGTACCAACGGCGTGCCATGGGGAGAGAGCCAGTTATGAAAAGAGATCCCGGAGAGCCAACATCTTGACACTCTCTTCCAAAAATTGATACTTTAATGGTAATCATATTTAAGGTATTTAAAAAGCAATTTATTTTGTAACAGTGAAATATCTTAATGTGTGTTCATGTAAAATAGTCATTAGACATAATTAATAAAGAAATAAATAAAGGAAAGTTTATATTTTTTTACTATTTTATTTTTTGCTATATCAAAGTGATCTATTAAATAGGGCCAATTAATATTCATTATAGGAATCAAGCTTTACATTTTATATATATATATATATATATATATATATATATATATATATATATATATATATATATATATATATATGTATATCTTTATATATATATATATTTATATTTATCTATATATATATATATATATATATATCATAGGTATGATTATAACAAAAAAAACCTTTAAATGCAAAATAATAAAATTGTGCAGTATATACCGGTGTATATATATATATATATAAACCGGTATATATATACTATTTTAATATTTTGCATTTAGGACTATGTTATAATCACCTATATTGCTTGCTGCTGCTGCTGTAACAACTAACAGCCTTAGCGCTGCTCAACATATGCGCTCATATGTATATATATGCGCTCATATAACTGCTATATATGCCAATAACTTAATATATATATATATGCTGCTGCTATATATATATATATATATGCTGCTGCTATCTTCTCATATCCGCAAGCGGGATTATACCGCGTGATTATCGCTGTATAACGCAGTAATCAAATAATATTTCGCACTAACGATATGTACAACCATTCAGCACCGTGAACACATTAGGCGCGTTCAAAAATAAATTGCTGCATACCCAGCAAATATATGATTACCATTAAAGTGCGCGGACCGATCATTCTATGAATGACGTTTTAGCACCTCCGGTGACCTTGATGGCTACAAAAAGAAAGAATGAAAACGGTTATTTCGCATGCAAAACTTGCTTTTGTCCTCAGATTTCTTGTATCACTATTGGTGCTGGCCAACACTTTGCTATATCATAAGAAATTACGCATACTTGTATTTACGTATATATATGTGTAGCATCTGTATGCCAGCCAATATAATAATATATGTAACTAACAATAACCGTATATATATGTAACATATGTATAATAACCATATATGTATAATAACGCATATATCTCTTAAGATAAATTTTTCAGAGTTATTTGGTTAATTTTGATGTTTGGTATAATGAGGCATTCTTGCTGTGGCGTGGCCACAACATTGATTTCTCGCGATGCCACTATTTGATGCATGTATTGTCTTGGTGTCATGGCACAACAGGCACGGCACAGGGCTGCTGGCAAACCAAGCAAGCGCAGGTGAAGAAAAAGGCATCTATTGGCGCCGGGCGCACCATCGAAGACAACGGATGAAGCCACCGATTTTCAAAAGTACCCTGTGAAAAGCGCAGGCTTTCAAATAGACTGGGCAAGCTGCGCTCGGTATGCTCGGCGCCAGCAACGTTAAGTATTTCGCTGGCAATAACCGCCCACGAAACTCTTCGTTACAACACAATATTTCGGATTCATTTTCATGGTAATATTTTCCCCAAAAAAAACATACTTCAAGTAAGCAAGCTCATCTGCTGACGCAGAGTACCAATATGGTACGACAAGTGGCGCTCTGTGGTGACAGGTACGCCGCTCCACTCAAGCAGCCACCGATACCTGTTACTGTTTCCAGAAATACAAACGAAGATGAGGTTTGAGGCTTTTCCGGGACTAACTATCAGCAAAAATACAAAAAATATAAAGTTTTCAAATTATCGACGATATCAGTACGGAAAAATGGATTGAAACCGCGCTTATATATATAACAACAATAACCATATGTATAACTTAATATATATAGCAGCGTATATATGTATATATATATATATGCTCTTTCTTTCATATATATATATATAAGAATATATATATATATATATATATATATATATATATATATATATATATATATATATATATATATATATATATATATATATATATATATATATATAATATATATATATATATATATACTATATATATATATATATATATATATATATATATATATATATATATATATATATATTCGGTAAAAATTACTTTCAACAGGGAGGCGTAAATTATTAAATGTACTTTATATGAAATTAAAGTTTAAATAAAAATAAACATTATATGGTGCGGAAATTGAAATTAAAATTAAATTAAAATTTATTTTTTCGATTTTGAACGGGAACTACTTTGCGTCGCCTTCGAAAATAAATATGATATACATAGGGGAATAGCCGTGGAGCTTCCGTTTTCTTTAATTAGCTTGTTCATTCTTTGGATAACTTTTGAAAATATATTTTTAATATGTGAAATTGATGTAGATTTCTTTTTTATTTGCAATGTAAGAAATTAATTTATCTTAACCTAACCTAACTTAACCTGACCTGACCTATAAAAAAATTAAATTCTTTTTCGCACCTAGAACATCTCTTTATGTATCATAGAGGCCACCTGCGATTTTTTTTTTTTTATCTGACCTCCCGTTCCGTGTCTCCGTTAAGTAACTTTGTCCATATATTCTTCCTTCATCATTCACTCTTGTATTTTATTTCTTCATCTGAAACAAACAAATTGATTGAAACCTTTAGTAAATGGCCAACATTTCAGATCAATGCAGAATGTGGAACTCTTTTACATATAGAAGTAGGCAAAAAGTTATAAATTGACATGCAGGTTAATTCATCTCAGATAATGTATAGTAACAAAGTTAACTACATTTGTTAAAAAAAAAAAATTAAGTTTTTTAAATTTTTTTTTATTATTTCATTAAAAATATAAAAAAAAGGTCCCAGTGAGAGTTTTCTTTAACAACTCCAAATGCATTTAAGTTAATAAACATTTATTATATTCGGAAAATTATTACTGTTAACTAACTACCATTTTTTTTTATCTTAATTCATGGTTATTTTATAAACTCTAAGGTGAATATTTTTTGCACTGGTAAGTTGTAGCTGGTAAATTAGTAAAGAATTGTGATATGTGAATTAATCGTAAGAACTAGAGTCTCTTGGAAGGCAAGAACTTGAGCTGGAAACCGTGATTGGTATCACTATTCATACACGTTCAAAACGCGTATTATACTATCTATAGCTATCCAGCTCCAGCACGTGCACATTTTAGGGTGCGACAAATGCCATTCTGTCACTTTCATATATACCAAATCTCTGACCTAGATTTAAACATAACTGATAAGCTAATTATTCAGATTTCTTCATAAATAATTTTAAAACATACTGGCAGAAGCTATGATTTAAGTTTACTAGTTAGAAAATACTAACCTTTTTTTGTTATAAGAAACTGGTCAATGTAAATTACCATTTATTTTAAGATTTAAATTTGTTGTTTACCAACTGCGATGAGTGATCAAGTGAATTTGCCTGGAAGAAAAGAAACCCCAATTCATACCCTGTTTAAAGTTACAGACTGCGAGGCGTTCAAAGGAAAAAGTAGTTTTCAAATTCTCTTTCACTGATGTTGCAAATAATTGGACAAGAAATAAGCAACATATACTGGATTGAATTAAATGTAGCTCATGTATTTATGTATTTTTATTGATACTGAGACCGATGTTAATGTTACATTCGTGGAGAAAGTTTTCTCAGCTTGGAACTTCACCATCACGGAAGAGAACTCTTTAATGAGGGGATTGTAAGTTATGAGTATTGTATTTTATCTATTATACCTTATTTGTACTTTTTTTCTGTATCATTCTAGTTCATGAATGTTAAATTTTATTGTATTTTCATTGCATTATAGTTAATGAGCTTTTTATTAGGTATTACTTATTTTTTTATATTGTTACCAAAACTCATGAACAGATTCCTGTTCAAGGAGGGGTATAAAAATATAAAATAAGTACGAATAGACAGGATTACACCTAATATAAACTTCTAACTTAAGCTCAGACGCATTCCTTAAAGTGAGTGATTGCTTGAACATCCAGGCCTAGCTATTTTTGATACAAAAATGATAATTACTCGCTTTTGTTTTATGAAATCACTCGGATGTTTTCTTGAAGCTGATCTAATATCCTCAGATCTACAGATAACATTTCATTGAACTTATATGCCATAGAAAGCCCGACTACAGGTCTTGGAGGAGTCTTTATATTTTTTACATACTAAATATTTATCACAACTGTTTTTCAGTTCTTCTCTTATATTTCTTTTATTCTTTTCAAAATTATCATTCTTACAACCTGTTTCTATTAATTTCCACAATTTATCATAACTTCCATGACCATTTTTGAAGTTTTATTAATTTCCTTTTGCATTTTTTCCATTTCATTCATCCACTCTTTTTCCATCCAAACATCATCTACTTTTTTCTTCCTTATTAATGGCATTCTCAAATGGTTTTTGTGGTCTAATTTGCACTTCACACTGATGTTACCTAACTTTTTTTAAGTGTACTTCCCTTTTTCCTACATCTACCACCAATCCCATATTTTCCATTGCTTCTCTACCTATTAACCATGGTACTTTTCCCTTAATAATTTCTGTCCTTACCTTAACTTTTAACCCGCCAAGCACACATGGTATTTTTAATACCTTTAAGGCTTCAAATTCACTTTCTCCAAACATAAGTTTTCTTTCTGATTATTCCTTTCCTTTATTCATCACCTTTATCTCCTCTGCTTACAACCTAATTACAATCTTTGCTAGTCACAATTCCCCATATACTGATTTATTGCACCCAGTATCCAAAATACCATCTATCTCTTTTCTTCTTTTCTGTATTTGTTTCTATTTTTCCAATTATTAGGACACTCTTTAGCCCAATGTGTTTTTTCTTGACAGATATAGCAACCATTATTTCTCCTATATCCATCTGTCTTGGTATTTTTCCGGTTTCCATAATAGATGTCCGTTATAGAATTCGTTAGAGAACATGTTTGAGAGATGGAGGTTGCTGGTTCCCCATCGGACACGTTCCCGGGGGGCATGTATACTCCTGATATTGCCAATTTTTTTCATTTATCTTTGGATATTGCAGTCGTTTTCACTTTCGAATCGTGGATCAAAACTAGCAGCAACGTGCACCACTGGGATCGGCTGAGGAATATGGGCTAATCCCCGCTCGCACAACCCAATGGCTTGCGTTGCCGAAATTAATGTTGTGATAAACCGTACTGATATTTTGTTGACGAACTCAGGGACCAAAGCCAGGGCCAGGTAACTTTGCCAGATATGCAGACTCTGCTGACCGTCGGTTTATCATGCTGGCCAGAAAGAAAACAGAGAGACTCTATTGGGCTTAGCGGCATCAAGACAGAATTTCGCGTTACCGAAAGAGAGAGAGGAGCAGAGATGCGATTGGATTTATGATTAGTAAAAATGATGGATAGTATGATGTAATGTTAGCCGATCTCTGCGAGAATAGGTAGAGCAAGGTTTTAGACAGGATCAAGACTAATCATTAATTATGTAATTTCATGCCCACTTACAGAAATGGCAGAAGAGGAAGTAAAGAAGGACAGGGTACAATTTTGGAAGAAACCCCACTTACTGATATATTGCACCCAGTATTCAAAATTATAGCACTCTATCTCTTTTCTTCTTTTCTATATTTGTTTTTATTTTTCCAATTATTAGGACAACCTTTAGCCCAATGTGTTTTTTCTTGACATGTAATGACTATTATTTCTCCTATATCCATCTGTCTTGGTATTTTTCAGGTTTCCATAATAGATGTCCGTTATAGAATTCGTTAGAGAACATGTTTGAGAGATGCAAGAGAGCAGTAGATATAGAAAGTGATCTTCATTTGAAAACAGATATTAAAATTAAGCTAAGTAGAAATCGCACTAATACATGTAAAATGTCAGAGATTTGAGGAAAAACTTAAAAGCCTAGAAATGAGAGAGTGAGTTTAATGTGAGCCTGATAAACATTTTAGATGTTGCGATAGGGAGATGGAGAGGGCAGAGAAGTTGAGTGGTTTTAAGCAGATATGAACAAGTGTGTGGACTTGGAGGAAAAATGGAGTCCTGAGAAGGGAAAAACAAAAGCGAGAAGAGATAAACAAAAAATGATGCTAGAAGAGGAGATACAGGAAGAGTGAACAGGGGAACAAAAATGGAAAGGGGTACGGAAAGTGACATCAAGTGCAAGGAATAGAAGAAAAAATGATAAACATTAATGAGGGACCACTCTAAGGAAGTCCTAAACCTAGAAAGGGAAGGGAAGAACGAAATGGAAGGAAGGTCTAGACACGAGATTAATGTAGAGATTGGACCCCCGACCAGAAGGACGAATAAAGAAACGTTAGGAAAAAAATAGGAAGAGTCCGAGGAATAGGCAAGATCCAGACAGGATTTCTGAGAGTACTGGCATGCGCAAGTTTTGGAATTCTGCAGGTTCCCTTTATCCCGGTTATTGAATGAAAATTGAGGTACTTTTGAATTTCCTTTAGAATTTGCATGCAAAATGAATGTGAGAGAGACATGTTAAAGAGATTAGGGAAGGGGAAAAAATTCAGCTTTGCATAAATTTATTTATTACTTATTACAAAATTTTAAAATTATATTTTCTAAGTTCATCTATTTTATTAAAAAAAATATTCTCTGGCCTTTGCTCATAGCTAAAACGTTATCTCAATAATTTATAACAGGCTTTCTCTTTGCTTTATTTAACTTATTATTTTTTATTTTTTTTTACGATTTATGGTTTTCTGGCTATACCTGATGCAGTTACAAGATCAGCCGCCAGGTAACCAAAACCATCTCGAATTTGTGATATTTGATTGTCATTTATCCTTTTCATCCGAATCTGGCGACCACTAAAACGTAGATTTCGAGCGTTTAACTGTTTCTCTTTCCGTTTGTTTTTTTATTGGCATTTGAAAGAAACCCACGGACTTCGATATATGCGAATAACGAGTAAATACCACTTGTCGAAATCGAAATGACTTGAAGGTTGATCAAAAATATTTAGGTCAGACGAAGGTTTTAGTTGTACTTCAAGGTTACCTTCCTTGAATGAGTTACTTGCTTTCGGAAGGGGGTGGATTATTCTCCTAATGAAATAAGTAAAACATTCCCACAACTACTATTAACCTTGGAAAACGAGATCACCTGTAGAATAAACGAAGTTGAAGAGTGCAAACTTGAGATAGAACGAAGAGAAAAGAAATTAGAAGAGAGTCTTAACTCTCCATCTGAAAGAAGGCATCTTTCAACAGAGGTTTCAGATGATTCGAATGAGGAGATTCCTAATGAAAATCTTTCGAGTGCGCAAAGTGTATTAGATCCTGACATTGCTTACTATGTCGCAACAAGTGATGATCAAAATATCAAAGAGAATTTGCCAAGTCTAATTTTTGAGGCTGTTGGTAATCTGCAAATAAACCCAAACCACCTATTGCAGCGAATTCTTTGTAAAAATATAGGTACCTTCTACAGAGTCAAAACCATCTAGGCGTTTCTTTCATCTAGAATCTTGCAACAGATTATCGGCATTTGAGCACAAATAATTGTTAGACAAAATTATTGGATAATATAGCGTAGAGTATACTATATAGGATTATAGTACACTTATATAGGACTTATAATTATCTCTGGTTGTAATGATGATTAAATTTGTTACGTAGTATTTTTATGAAACGCTGTAAAATAAACACGATGTGATAAATGAGACTTATAATCAGATCTTATAAATTCATAAATTTGAAGCGACTATAAACTAAGTGAAACCTAATATTATAACACCTCTTATATTGACTATATACTTACAAACACATATTACTCATAATTAAATTTGGTATGATTGTCTATATGCCGTAGATACTCCTAACCAATAATACCCATATTAGATAAAGGTATAGTATATAGCCCTATTATCTGTCTTTACACACAATACTATAGTACTCATCAGAATATTTTTTAGATTCTAACTGATTATTAAGTCTTATTTGAAATATTTACATTGGTGTTGAGAATGTAATATCAATGAGAATATGAAAATATATATATTCAGGAGAAAGTGTTTTATTTAACTAGTTTCAATGAGGAACGAGAAATTACTTCATAAAAGATAGGTGTGAAAAAGGCAGAGGCCATTTGAAATTTAACTTATTATTTTAAATAAAAATTTTCACTATTACTGATTATAATCTGTGAGTAAACTATACAGTAAGATATCTTCTTAAAATATCACATAATAAAAATCATTCTCTCCGAAAAGATTTACACCAATTAACCAGTATTATATTAGTAGTACGCATTATTCCAAAGACTTCATATTCTCGAAACAAAAATTATATCTAATGATTGGACAAACAATTCCATTATATTAAATAGAACAAAACCATTGTGATTATAAAAATCTAGAATAATATACCATAAAAATATTTTTTTAAAAGAAATGTAGTTTTCTATAAATTGAAATCATTCAACTCACAGTATATATATATACAATGAACCACACAAAATTACAAAAAAAATAAGAGAATAATCCAATTTATTACTAATAGGAAACAACTATCTAGACCAATCAACATAGCCCGATTCATTGTTATATGAACTATTACAATAATTACAATGTATAATAACGTATATATAACAAAATAAAAGCGAATTAAGTGCGTACTCACACGAAGTCCACGTAATATAGAGACAACACATAGTGTTCCAGCGCGTATTTATTAACCGAACACATGCGTTTCCCCTGCACTATCCCTATTCTCTATCTATAAAATATGTTAGAATATCCTTGCTCGGGCGTGTTTT
>JABUQX010090333.1:0-10000 GCA_015478945.1 Trachelipus rathkii | reverse complement strand
TATAATAAAAATTCTAATATAATACAAATTAAAGAATGATAAATAATAATAATAATAATATGTGCGCTTTTATTTACTGGCCACACCAATACAAAAAAAAGATTGCTCATATCCCTTAGTGCTAAAAGTACCTTAATCCCAGAGTAATGAGGTTTCGAAAATGGATCTAACGCTAAAAAACTTAAAAGAATGGTCAACGGTCACTTCAGTTTAACCTTTTCGATTGATGTCTTACTGGAATCGAACATCTGCCTCCACCCACCCCTCGTCGAACCCGAATGTAGTTCGAAGAAATCGGAAAATATCAAAGAAATATTATTCGAAAAAGAAATTCTCAGAAATGAAATGGACCAATTTATAAGCCGATACGAGTTGTATTCACCCGTAAACGAATATTCTGTTCGGCTTACCGCAAAATTCGGCGAAGTGATCACTTACTCAGAGGAAACGCAGAAATACATCGATAATAACATTTTTTTCGATGTAAAATCGACTCGTATCCAACACAAATATACACGGCGAAGAGTGGTGTATAATATTTGATTTTTTAGACCCGTTTCGGTTATGGTACAGCTCCTTTGACTCATCTTCCACCGATCACCGAAATAGATGAAAGTGAATAAAGTATTATTTTTCCATTGTATCTCAACACCGTTTCCCCTCGAGCTCGTCTCCGAGACAAACGCTACATACGGGCATAGCGAGTCGTTATTTATTCGTGTCCTAATACCCTCATTATAAAATCCCATCAAAATTTTAAAGCAGTATTACACACTTCGATCGGCATGAACGATACGCGCGATCGGGCGCCTGATATGATGTTCATAACCGGTACGTGAGGTGTGCTTAAATCGGTTACATACGAATGCTCGTGGGAAACCCCGGCATGAGCCTTCTCAATACTGTACTTAAACAAATCATACTGATACTGCAATAAATAAAACATATCGACGATACCGAGCGCGATATTCATATGAGCCATTATCGCTACTATATGCTTTTTCCTGAGAGAGGGAGTTATCTCTTTAGTTCGATTTAACGACTCATTAAAAAGAAACTGAGTCATTCTGCCATCTTATAAACTTCACATTTTTAAAGGATGATAAAACCACGTCCAATTACCCCAAATTCCTCTTTTCAATATTCAAGTAAGATTACCGAATAAAAAATTCCTAAAACGATGTTATACCCTTCGCTAAAACATAAGACAGAGAATGTTGTTAAAGGAAGCTACATGCCCCATTTTTACCGATTTACTACATACGAGAATGAAATAATATTTATAGCCAATTCACATGATCTGCTGACTCTCGAAGAAAGAGAGGCTGCGAGTGAAGTCATGAAGCCAAGGTATTAAACAAAAGTAGAGCGTTCCCCATTTGCCAATGAGGTAAAAAAATATCTCGATTAACTTTAAGAAAAAAAAACTATAAAACAAAGGATAACACGTCACCACAAAAATAAAAAGAAAAAAAAGCCTGCTCGCGATTCGAGGGTTTCTGATGGTAAAGGGTAACAGAGAAAGAGGAGAAGCAGTGGATGGCAACCTATTTGTATGAACTAATCCAGCTGAGCACACGCGCGAGAGACAACCGAGCTCGACACGAATACGTGCGAGTGCCCGGAATATAGCCAGCGGAACACGACAACAGAGTTTGATGTTGCGAAGGAAAGCGAAGAGTGTGAATGTGCGGGCGAAAAACTTGAATTCACGGAGAGTTAATGAATAGGTAGATATGATAATTATCGTAGAAAAATCAAATGCGTCTTCACTCTGCCCCCTCTTTTATAAAGCCTAAACATACTCAACACGCTATATAGTAATAAAAGAGATTTCTGCGAAATAGCTATTTCTGGGAGTCGAAGTAGCTGCGCTCACTCTCGACTTACTTCTCAAAGAAACGAACTAATATATGATCAACGACCCACTGCGTGACGTGAATGACGAGAACTAAAGCGAGCAGCATCTCAAACCTAGTCGCCAAAATAAGATATAAACATCAAGTTTTTGCCTCGAAATCTACAATGCGACGACGCTTCAAAAACTTTCAAATAACAAAAAAAAAAGCAGAAGACACTCTGCATGGAAGCGGTGATCAGTACAAGTGAAGATACCGCTTATCGTTCTGCTGCGAGTACTGAGATAACATGATTAAGTCCTCAGACACTGTAAACGAGAGTAAATTCTAAAGAAAATAATTTAAAATAAAGAGAAAGAAAAGTATTGTTATCTCTCTGAAAACCCTGCAACGATGGCGATAATAACTTCGATCAAAGTCTATTCGATGTCTAGAACAAAGCAATCTAGCGCTGCTTTCGAAGCTTACAGTTCCGAACATGCCTTGAAGGTAAATATAAGCTCAAATCCAACACACGTAACACGCAGAAACTGACTGTAACCTCGGATACCGAAATTCGGATAGCCCTTAAGACATAAACAGGGTATTCGCTTACAGACGAATTATTTCAAGTAGACATCTGAGTGAACAGTTTTTGCGTAGTTGATAACTATTATATGTGGGGCCGAGCCAGGATGAAGAGAAGTTTAGACGGAAATTGTAATATTTGGCGATTTCGTCATGAAGAAAAAGCGCCTTCTTGATCTTTCGTTGAGCGAGAACGAGTTGACACAAATTATCGAGGATTAACACGAGAAGATACCGAAAGGCTGAACCGATTAACAGCACGAGCTCCGAACAAGCGTGGCGAGGCTCCGAAAGAACAGAATATGATATTAGGATTTGCATTTACGACGAACTCGAAATGCATTTATCGACAAAGTGGAGTATCGATATGTTCATTCTTTTCCCTCATATTTCATATCCGTGTGCAAATCTTTAGCGAATGCAAATTCGCCAAAAACGACAGCCAGCGCACCCGCGTAGTCGCCGCAGCAGCTGCTGCGACGCCCCATTTCTGCCGCCTCTGCTCTTGATTCATGCCGAAATTATTCGATGCAGCGGGTGCGTGTCAGCCAAACTCTTTATTATCAGCGCGGCCGTTCTCCTCTAAGATTATTTTTAAAATACGAACCTATCCGAATCGACAATATAGCCCCTAAGGTTTTTCCCAAAAAACTACAAGTTAGGGCATCCGCCACGAACTCGAACACTCGCTTAGAATCGACAAGCGGACAAAGAAGCCCAATATAGCCGAAAGACAAAATTTTACCCGAAATAAGTGGACTATTCTTCAACGATCGTCATGAAATTCGACTTCCCCTCGTTACCTTTCACTCCGACCAGTAACGCTTTATCGTTTATTTCCAGCATGATTGTAAACGAAGCGTTAGTATGAAATAAGATAAATAAAAATACTATATAAAATCAGAATGAAAGCACGTAATCCCAAAGACAGGAGAGGAATAGGACAAGTAGGAGAAATGTTTGACCTCGACCCAATATCTGAATAATCTTGGATACCGGCGATGCAGTACCATAAAGCGTGCTATTACGATAGCGAAAACGAGTTACGACGAGCAAGAAAGCACGCATAAGGAACGAATGAGGTTCCATCGTAGATAAAGCCTGACACGAGTTTCAAGAGCAGGGGCTGCAAAAGGTGTTGTAAATACTCGACTCAAGCCTGTGTTAGAATGTCTGTGACTCAGTATCGAGGCACCAGCAGAAAAACTCCAGCAACCAACAACTCACGAAAACAGCATCTCAGCAACACTCGCACTCATCAGACAGGCACATATCGATCCAAGCAAGCGAACAACATCAAGTCTCAGCCAGACATCAGAGACAACCCCTAGCATCTCATGCTCAGTCTGCCCCCAGCACGGCGAGTCCACCAGCAAATCGTAACCCCCTCCCCACCCCCATAAAATGTATCGCTGGAATTTAACGCGTGCATATTATATAATAATAATGCACGGAACCGTTGGAAACTATTCAAATCCGACCACATACATTCTGCAAACTTCCTTCTACTACATATGTTCCGTGTTTGAAATACGAAACCATAACTAGGTTTCAGCCGTACTAACGCTAGATTACTTAATACATTATCATATATTTTACACGAGCGGTCAATCCGTGACAGTAAATGTGAGAAAAAAGCCACAATATTAGCGAAAAAAAAAATATTCGAAAGAGCCATGCCTCGCCTTGTGGAGAGAGGAAAAAATGTCGATCAGATAACGAGGCTATTATGCCAACCGAATTCAGTCAGTGTTCAGTACAAAGCACGTGAACGGTAGCAAAGACTTAGATTGAGTATAGTCGATCGAGAGTAGCAGTCTCAAAAGATAGAGCATATCAATGCCAGTAGTACCATGTGAGCATGACACGCCCTGGAAACCGCAAATGAAAGGCGTTATCCTACGTATCGAAGAGAAACAGTCTGTTTCCGTGTAACCGAAGGCATAATCAAAAAATCTCGATATTCACCGTCTGGATAAATGACAATTCTACGACGACGAAAGAGATATTCCTCAGTGTAATTCGATATACGCGAAGGAACTCGCCAAGACAGGATCAACACAAAATATTAGTTTTACAAATAAAACAGAGAGTAAAAGAAGTTCTTTTTTAGTTTTTTCTCAAAAAATAGATCGATTCTCCTCTATAAGAGGGCCATAGTCGTAGAAAGAGATATATAAAAGTCAGTGCCCGACTTCAGTCAGACAGAACATGCTCGCGGCTGGTAATATTTGTTATTTTTTGCCCGTCATCGAACCATCATACCCGGCAAACTTAACGAAAGTGCTCATGAATCGCCCGGATAAAAAGTCAGGCGTGCCAGAGAGAAAATACAGTAAGAGAATAGAGAGAGTATGACTCCCTATTTTATCGAATGCGTGATCGTTCGATATGTCGCTGAAACACTGACTTTCTCGTACTCATACTACTACTATGACGTCCAAAAAATGAGCTCATCTAAATAATTTTAGTAGTTTACGACATAATACCCGTATTTTTTAAATATTTTTTCTTATAAAAGTGTTTTAACTATCAGAGCTTACATTTCCCTTTTTTGACTGATCTTGGTGAGATTTATTTCTCGCTCACATATACGCAATATTCTAGGTCTTCAATCTCAATTTTTTGTTAATTATTATTTAGTTATTTGAAATATTTAGACACGAAGAATAAATCACTAAGAAAAAATTATCACTTAAGAGCCAAAATTTTATTGTAAATAATACTAATAATGTTCAGAGCGAAGCACGAATAGATCTAAGCTCTTAAGATGTAACTTAATATGGAATACTAAATTTATTATCCGATCTGCTTATTTTATTTACACTCAGTCCATGTCTTGTCCCCGCGATTAAATTTTATCAGCATAATGTCCGTCTGATCATTTCTATGCGAGTATGCACTCTGGCGCCCCCCCTACCCTCATATAAACCGGGGGGGGCCACACTCTTCACATCGAATCTCTGAAATTTCGGGAATTCTAGTGCATATGTGATTCTATCTGAATTTACTACTCTCTTCCCAACATCTGCTGTACTATAAATGTCTCCTTCTCTTTGTTTGCCGACTCTTCTGAAATACTTGTCATTTCTATCTATCATTTTCGCTTATCGTATTTGGAAAGATCTTTCTCATCTGTGCGACTCAAATCTTATCATCCACATCACTGTTATCTTTCTGATGATCACCATAGATATCACTGTTTGGCGTTTATTCTGAATAAATCTTCCCCGAGATCGTTTTCGAATACATCTCCGACTATCTATCGACCTGCTCGTTCCCGCTCTGTTCTAAATTGTACCACGTTGCTGAGTCGCAGCAGATATTTACCATCTATATCTGCACCTCATTAAAATTCTCGATTTTAAACCCAGTTATAAATCGATCCAGTCCAATACTTAAGTCATAGTTTCGCCAACGCCCTTTGTGAGCAACGTGAGAATAATGTTATATTCGTCGATCCGCTGATCACGTCCTAGTAATGGTTATGTTAAAATTGATGACGTGCGAATTTGTATTTGTATAACGCTAATATGTTGAGTTTATTTTTCCTACTTTGCTTTTATTATGAACTTGCATACGGTCCATCTTATATTTTTCTACAGTATTCTGGTTGCGTACTCCTCGCTCTGTGTCGACTCGCTCTGAGAGAATCCGACAAATTTATGTTCCTTAGAATACCCATAATATATATATCAGAGTGACTATTTTCCACTAAATTCTGCTTACGTGCTAGAGATCAAATAAATAAAGACTGTCTCTAAATCCGAAGAGTTACTATAAATTTCTTTACTGATATTGAACCCCGGGTGAAACGCAAGGACACTGTTTTTGTACTTTCCATATATTTGATCCGTAAAGTGTATACGAATATTTATAAAGTGTTATAATATAAAAAAGTATACGGATCTCGCTATACTATTAGAAAAGTTTAAACTAAATAAATGTCTTTAGATCCATTAATAATTATTTTAAATTCTAATATCTAAATATAATTAATTTCAAAACGTCGAATATCTCATTACAATATATTTAGATTTACATGGTTGTTGAAAATAATACAAAAACAAAACAAATATAACTTTTTCCCGCCTCACCTCTTTCGTTTCGCCTGCCCAAAATCGTAACTGAGTGACGCGCAATGTGAATGAGTGTGTGTTAGCGGATATATCTTTACTAACGATAACGAAAGAAGTTGTATGAAGCATTCTCTATGCAGGGATAAACTAAGTCGTCTTATGCCATATAAAACTGTAAAATCGGGATCCTCTCCATTTCTGAGATGTATTACTGTTCGTACGTGCCATTTGCAGTTTCCAAAGTAAAAAATGCTGCTTTATTTTTAAATACGACCAATGCTGCTCTTGAATATTGCTTACAATAAAATTCTCTCGTTTAATCGACACGCCAAGTCATGTAATCAGATTCTCCAATATTAAAGATTTTGATCTCCCTCACCGCCCTATCAGATATCGAATACCAGGCACCGGCTGATCTATACCTGTAGTGTTATAGATATTCTCGTTAGTGAACGATTTCAGAATTGATGTGCTAACCTGAGAGAATTTCGAGTGCGAGGCTAACTTCCCACCTAATTATCTTCGCGTGTTATTAGTTGAATTTAGTATACCGAGGATCGCGTAATCGTGCAGACATGAAGTGTGCGTCCAGAACCGCCTTTTCTAGAATCAGAGGTGACGTCTTTCACTTATATAGAACGCATTTCTTAATAGATATATCTCATAAAAAATCATTTTCTCTCTCGCTCAAAGTTTCAAAATCCAAAGGCCTCAAACTGAAGCGAAGATCCGCACAAATCTAGCGACGTTACTTATGCATAAAGAACTCTAGCGCATTTCTCGATTCTTTGCATTCTCTATTGGTGTATTCTCCCTGCGAGAAAACTTTTTAGGCACGGCTCATTTTATATTCTTTTCTGAATATAAAAGATGTACCTCTCCCAACTATATACGCACCCCTAGCTGTTATGTCACAGACCAATTGATTTTATTTTATAGTATAAAACCTCTACTTTAAAAAGACAATTCTACATAAAAGAGCATGTTATTGTTGCAAAAATTAAATATAATTTTTTAATTTTAAAATTGTCTTCAACTAAAATCTAGCTCCTAACTCACTATACTACGATAAGTCAGTATAGCAATATAATAATAGATACCTAATATATAATATAATAATTAATAATAAAATAAATGATAGTAATAAACATATATTAACATATTATACTAACTAAATTTCTTATTTTTTAACTATTCGATGATAATAATAATAATAATCATAATAAAGTAAATAATAATAGTTAGATAATAATAATAAATATTAATTTAAGTAACAGATAATCATAGAGAGTAAATGTCATACTTAGATAAACAAGAGGATATATCAATAGCATAACGCACGTATATAGCAAATGAGAACATAATGTCGCGGATGCGAGTGATGTCACAGTACGAGCAATATGGATGCGAGTCTGCTCTGGGAGTAACAAATTTGTGTGAGAGCGCGGCCACCAATGGGAATTCGATGAAATGAACCGTTCGATAAAAATTAATTTTGGAGGTGACATGCGTCATTGTTTGGCAGGGTTTGAAATCTCTATTATCTAACTCCAGCCCGTCATTATCGACAGATAGAAGATAAAATACGACATAGAAATATGTCCATTCTGGTAGTTTCGCTCTATCCGTGGAATTTGTAATCTCTCTTTTAAATCTGCTCTTGCACCGCGATGGAGCAGAGTAACTCGTAATATTCACTACAAACAACAGGCCAAAAGGAAAAAATTGTATATACTCGAAATAGATTGATGTAAAGACATCTATAAACTCGCGAGATGACGAGATAGTAATTACGAGATTATAATCTAACGCTAGATCCATACTCGACACGCATCGATGTTACGAGAGCGAATATAAAAGGCAGATACTTATACGCGATTGATCTCAGACATTAATTCCCGCATACGAATTGTAAAACTAATCCCGAGATTCACTGTTCTAGGAATCTATTTCGCCAACCTGAGATTCGCTATTGAGGAGACGAGTACCTATATCACATATATAAATCAATAATCTCTTACTAGTTGCCACAACAGAAATACTGCACAGATATACCAAGCGTGACTCTCCTCATACGGATAGAGTGCAACAGATGATCGATAGATAATGACTTGGAACATATCCAAAGTAATACCGAACTTTTCATCCGAACGCCGAATTAAATTATTTCCAAGTCTTCCGCGGAACTCGAGGCTTCGTTTGCGTACCGTACGTTGTGAGGGCGGTGTGAGGTTTCATTTTTTCTATCGAATGGTGCGAGATCTCAGCGCTATAAAATTCGACTAGATTGCAAAAACGCGAACTTATGTGCGCTAAAAAATACTCCGTATTTATCGACGATCTTTCGCTTATCGTTTTACAATGTCCCAGACGATGTGTTGGTCAAAAAATTTTGCAATTCCAACTCGCCTTTCTCCCGAAAACACATCGACATGGCGCCTGTGTTCGCGGAAGATAGAATGAGCGGCGCGCGCGGGCGCTCGAGGATAACGTTATCATATAATTATAACAAGAGACCTCTCAATTCTCAGAGCCCCTAAAGATAGGCCCAGTCTCGTAAAGGCGACTCGCGAAAACAAAACGAGATATGCATCGTCGACACACGCGCATTTTGACATTACACATCGGACGTGAAGCATGTATAACCACGACAATCTTCGCGCACGAGCTCGCCAGTTCGCGCTCTTCGTGACATTTACGAACATGCTGACTGATAACAAAAACTGCTGCCGTCAAATGATCGAATGCGGTTGACGTTATTGTCCCACCAGCAAACGCTCGTCCCGTGCGTCCTCGATTCATAAATATTTCTATTTTCGCGAAAATTTATGGCACAGTAAAAATGCAGCTCGTTGCATTAGTTATATCGTCGAAAAGGCTTCGGAAAATTCCTCCCCGTACCTGCCGACGACGACGATGATAGACACGACCGAAAAAACATTTCCTTCCCGCTATTCCGGCTTATTCTTTTTTTCCGAGGCGTTCGTTTCCGCTTACGAAAATAAAGGCGTTTGCAAGAATTTAGGTGATTCTCCGAAACTCTGGTTCTACGCCGAACCCAACAGAACTCCGATTCAGTTTAAATCTAAAATAGTTCAAAATTTACTTAAACCGAACGACCTCGACGCCAACGGACGTAAAAGCCCGTCGTCGTCGGCGTTTTGGGTAAACAAAAAGAGAATCGAACGAGAAATCTTGTCCGCAACGCCTAATGCCGCGGATTCTTCGTCGCGGCTCTTCTCCCCAAAAATGTTGAAAATGAGATTCTCAAATTTTAACGAGCTAGATTTTTACCTTATTAACGATAGGGATACGGCATTATCTCATCGACTTAAATTGTTGCGGCGTGATTACTCTTCGTCGTTGATTAAGTCTAACCCTCTTTCGATGTCGACGCCGGATGATATCCCAGAATGGCAACTTTTATCCGGTAAAATAATGGAAATGGGACGATTCCCGCCGCCCGAGGAAGTGGCGTGCGTCGCCGCCCTTAAA
>JABUQX010090332.1:0-5000 GCA_015478945.1 Trachelipus rathkii | reverse complement strand
TTTGAGTACACACATGTAGAAGGGTGAGTAACTAGAAAGTATCTTATTAATCTATATTATTGTATACCCGATAATCTTATTATTGACACATGAGTAGATGAGGAAACGTAGTATTTATATATTATACCTTAGTGTTTCACATATAAATATATAAAGCTTTAGATACTGCACAATGAAAATGAGTGTGCCTATCCATTACAGTATCTCATTCAGTCCAATTATATGGTAATAACATGTGCGAAACTCTCTGATGTTAAACAGTATTATAGTTTTTTAAATTTTTAATATTTAATTTATTTATATATTATTTAATTTATTTATATTAATTTATATTTATTATTTATATTTTTATTTAATTTTATTATTATTCTTACTTTTTGTATATCTTTTATTTCATTTTATTATTATTCTTTTATAAGTATTTTCAATATTTATTTTATTTATCTTACTATATAGTTCCATCCTTTGGTATCATCTTTCTTTGTTATATTATTTTTAGATTATTATTTATAATTTTTATATTTAATCATATATCAGACTTTTATTGTTCTATTATATATTAAGAACATACAATTACTAACTATATATTACTCTGCACACTTAACACACAACATACTATAACACACATTCATCTATCTAATCATTTAATATTATATATATTATATATGAGGGTTTGGCGTTGGTGGTACGTGTGTGTGTATTCTCTCTTTGCATGACAGGTCACACAATTACTCATTAAGTGATACCATACGACTAACATTTTACTTAATTACATTATGAGCCTTATGGCAATACATTCGAGTACATATACATTTACTGAGTCAACTATATATTAATATGTATTAATTAGTCATTATTCAGAATATATAGCTAAGATATTATAATTTCTACTAAGAAATAATAAATAATAAAATAAAAAGAAAAAAAAAAAAAATAAAAAACAGTACACACATCATCACACACAACACAAATTTATTATAATATATATAATATATATATACGACACAATTAAAAGTATATGACATCTTAACATAATATATTAAATAACAATTATTAGCCTGAAGCAATTACATCTCGAGAGTACTTATACTTAAACTGATCACAATGACTATAATAGCTATTTCCTATGAATTGATTTCAAGTCACAAATGATGTAATCAATTATTTTCATTAATTAAATCCAATTCTGTTGGAAAGACATTTATCATTTTATCATTCAGATGTTTAAAATTTATAAATAACATGTTAGATATTTTTGCTTCATGGTTATTTTCATGGTTGGTACGTTTTCCTACCAGTTCCTCTGAAGGTTTCTGTGAACTCAACTTAATAACTAAACATTCCAAAAATCCCTGTACAATTTTATATAAATTTCATATATTTAAGTAATTTCCCAGTGTTCCAGGTACGCCTGAACCCAGAATTAACACCATTCCAGGTCTCCTGGATCTTCCAAGATTATCCAGGATTTCCTGATTCCCAGGTCCCCTGCATATGTGTGCTCCAACTACTATATATCGATATATATTATATATATGTATAGTGATATATATATATATACTATATATAGTTAATGGATGATTACTTATATATTATTATAGTATATTTTATTATTATATGATTTAATATAATGTATATTTTAATTATATATATTTTTATTTATTTATATAATATTTGATATTATATATATAATTTAATATGTAAGATATATCTTATTACTATATATTTATTATATTATTATTTTATAATAAAGAATAATAATATACTATCATAATTTATTTTTATATATGTACTATTAATAATTATATTAAAATTATATCAGTTTTTAATAAAATCTTAATTTTCTTGAGTTTTTATTTATTAAAATCGATAATTAATAATATAAAATCTCATCCTAATAATTCTTATATTGATATCTTTCTATTTATTCTTAATAGTATATATTTATATTATTAAATATATATATAATACTGTATTATAAATATATATTATATATATATATTATATAATATATATATATGTATATTATATTATATATATTATTATATATATTAGTTTCTATATATAAATTTATTTATATATATAATACTATATAATTATATATTATATAATAATCATACCTATATATATAATATATATATATGATTACTCAAGCCTCCGGAGCAGTAGAAATAAATATCTTCCGAAATAGATATGTAAGCGAACTAAAACATATTTGGAATCAGCGGTATGAAATTTGTGTGAAGATATTCTTTTTTTTTAAGGTGGTCGAGCCGACCGGTGGGACAGAGGGGAAACTGAGTCCCGTCGTCCCCCCGGTAAGGCAAGAGAGCCCCGACTCGTTCTCTTTGCGGCTTACCGCGGGGGTTTTTTAGTAAACAATAAATTATAAAAAATCACTTTCAATACAATGTTTAGCGGCGGAAAAAAGACCATAAAAAAGGAATATCTGGTACTCTTCTGTATCATAGAGATTTGTGTGTGCTATGTGTGTGTTGTGGTTCCGCTTAGAATGTGAAGTAGACATCGTGGTTCATTGGCTAGTTTTTTTTTACGGGGGAACACATTCAGATATGTCACAATTCCTATTTGTTATTTTTTTGTATAACTTTAGTTTTAATTAAAATACGATTTTCTTTAGCTAAAATTTACCCAACAATTCCAAATAATGTTATTGTTTCCTGGTCTCCCATACCCTTTTAACGAATCAGTGTGAGGGCTTTTGGTTGAGTTTCACTATATATATATTTATAATATATAGTGTATATTATTATATATCTATATATATAAATATATTAATATTATTATATTATATATATATAATTAAATATATATATATATACTAGGTATAATATATATATATATTATATATTACATATATATATATATATATATTATATATATATATAACTATATATTATATAGATAATATATATATATAATATATATATATATATATATATAATATATATATTATATATTATATATAATATATATTATATATATATATATATATATAATATCTATATATATATATATATATATATTATATCTTATTATAATGATATAATATATAATATATATATATGTATTATTTGTAACACCAACTATATAATAAAGTGAGTTTGAATTAAAATTTTAAGAAAATGTTAGATTGCTTTCGAGAGGTAAATTCGAGTACGTTGAACAAAGAATAACGGAAGTTTATAGAAGAGGAATTAATAGAGTAAGCAGGAGTATTTAACGAACCCGCAATAGACGGGGTATTCCAGGGAACTGGCATACACAAGTGACTTGAGGCCTTGAACCGGAAGATTGAAGCGGAGCACACAAATCCAGGAGTTGAATATTTGTCTCAAGTCCCGCCGATCGTATTTTGTAGTCGAGAAAAAATCTACAATTGTCGCAGAGGAAAGCCAAACGGTATTGGTATTGTTGACTGGAAGCGCCAAATTCTCGTCAGGAATCAGACGACGGTCGATCAGGAATCGGTTGAGATATGGATGCAACTCGAGGACATTGGAAGGTGGTATAGTATTGTTTTAGTAGTACAAAGAAAACTGTAGTCCTGGTTTGTGTATGTAACTTAAAATATGGATGCTTTATAAAAGTTACTTGCTTTTTTTGGTACAGTTAAAAATTAACCATTGTCTTGTGAACTATAAGGTTAAATATTTATAGGTTGATATATTCATAAATCGATGATGTACCTCAAGTTATAGGATTGAAAACGAGGTGGTATATTTTTAACCTTTTTTGGTATTCTATGAATTTAGATAGAATATTTGTGGTGAAATGTATAGTAGACGATGACCTTGGTCAGGTGCATATAACGTTTTAAAATTTGATAATTATATTTTTAGAAATATCATTTGGGTTTGAAACCGTTCTGAAAGTAACTATTTAAAATCAATAGACTTCGTTTTTACACTGGGGCTTCCGTAGCGTGGGTTTCAAACCTTGGGATTTAGTTGATTTGGGTTGCAAAATGGAGAGGAGGGGTAATTAACCACAAATAAATGGGGAACGCCCAAAAAATGTGTGGGAGAGAGCGTCGTGTAGATTGCCCGATAAGGGTAAATGGCAAAGAAAGGGGGAGGAGGAAAAGCAGCAGAAAAATGGGGAGGCGAGTGAAAAATTGGAGAATGAGGTACAAGGAGGTTGTAGAACCGATGAACAAAAAAAGAGAGTAAAACTGGGAAGAAAAAAAGTCCAGAAATAACAAAGTATGAAGAGATAAAGGAGGATAGGAGATTATAGCGAATGGTGGGAGGAGACAATTAAGAGAGAAAAGATTAAGAAAAGGAAAAGGGTATAAATAGGTTTTTTTTTTTTTGAGTTTTTACTATTATTATATTAATTATTTATTATCTATTATTATTATTATTATTATATTATTATTATATTTGCCTGATTTTATTAAGTTTCATCGTTATTTTTATTAGTATATCTGTGAGTGTGGATGCACGTGAAAGTAAATAGTATATTTGTTGTTAGTATATTTGTTGCTGTACGAATGTGATTTATTAAGTTATAGCCGTGCTATGATTATTATTATTATTTTTATTATTATTATTATTATTATATTATTATTATTATTATTATTATTATTATTATTATTATTTTATTATTATTATTATTATATTATATTATATATACTTATTATTATTATATTATTATTATTATTATATATATATATTTTATTATTCTATTATTATTTATTATTATTATTATTATTATAATTATTCTTATATATTAAATTTATTAAATTATTATTTCGTTATATTAATTATTATTATTATATTATTATTTATTATTATTATTATATTATTATATTATTCTTATTATTATTGTTATTATATATTTTATTATTATTATTATTATTATTATGTATTATTATTATTAATTATTTTATATTATTATTATTATTATTATTATATTATTATTAGTTATTCATTATTATTTATTATTATTATTATTATTATTTTATTATTATTATT
>JABUQX010090331.1:0-28682 GCA_015478945.1 Trachelipus rathkii | reverse complement strand
TAAATATTAATACTTATTAAAAACAATTACCTATATAGAAATTCACAACTAAATTAACAAAATTCAAAAATCTTAATTTCCAATAACACAAGCTATCCAAATAAACAATCAATTCATATATTATATGCCAAAACATAACAAAAAATGCAATATATATAGGACGTCAAGGACGCGCGGACGACAACACAAGCCGTAAATACATAAGAGGCGAGGAGATACACGCGGGGGAGCAATAAGAGAGAGGAGTGACCGGAAAGCAACCGAGTGAGACATACTAACCACACATAATACGAGTGGTGGGAGACACCGCTAGAACGTGAAGGAAGAATAAGCTAACGACCAGCCGTGTGGCAGTCTAAGTGGGAGATAATATGTACGGACACCACTCATGGGAAAAACTGACCTTCCATTAATTGAGCAGATTGATGAAAAAATAATATGTAAGCCAGAAAAAAGAGACTGATGATTAAGCATGACACGCAGATGATTAAAGAACGCAATGAAGAAAGGAGAACATGAAAAGGTAGTCTTTGTATACAATACTGATTGATTATCATTAAATAGAATGGAAGCATAGAGTTGACTATGAGCAAACATTCGAAATCCACGAATACAATGAAAGATCCACTGAGATTGGGACACAAAAGGGGACTTAGCAGAATGAGGAAACAAGAGAAATGGGCACACAAAAAGAGAGCACGAAAAACGTATACATGATGAAGAAACGTATAGAAAAAGAGTAAACAACAAGAAGAGATCATCAGCATTCGTAGGAAGAAAGCACGAGAATAGAGAATGAGAGAATGACGATCTGATAGATATACAGAGATTGACACGCAATGGAAGATAATCGGATGTAAAGAAATACGAAACAGAGATGCAAAGATATGAAGATATTAAAACACATCAAATTTGATAAAAGAGACGTGCAGTAATGAATCATTATCGCGAACCAAGATACTTAGAAAATAAAAATTCAGATACATACGAAAACCGAATGATTAACTGTTAAATAAATTGAGAAAAATAAATCAACTAGAAGCAGGTAAACTAGACAACGAATAATTATAAAAGAATACTATTCAAACTACTGTGAATAAAAATTATGATGTGACGGAGAGAGGGAGAAAGAGAAGGGACAGGGAAACGCACAGCGAGAGTAATAGAAGATCGATGAAGGAGGTGCTGGGCTGAGGATGCGGCTCTGCGAGCGGTAAATATCACGGTATGGATATGGTGATCGAGAAGACGGTAAAGAGCCCTTACTCGGCTGAGGGAACGGGCAAAGTGCAGCGGCGTGGAGCCATGCGTTGGAGTATGAGAGAGCAAAGAGAGCGTAAAGCTGGTCGGTCGGGACCGTAAGACGGAAGAGGTGGGGTAAAAGGATAGTATGGACGGCGACGACGATGACGAGGAGCCCTGGCTTCCCTGTGGAGGCCGGCGCGGCCAGGGACGCGGACATCCGCTGCGAAGCCAAGCCACAAGAGGGAGCCGGTGAACGAAGGGACAGCAGCAAGGACCGAGAGGCCTGCGGAGGCAAGGAATGGGGGCGGGGAAAGAGGAGAGAAACGAGGGCCGGAGGACGCACGCGAAGAGGGAAGGGCGCGCGAGGAGGGGGAAGGGAGAGCGGAGGGGGCACGGCAAGGGGGACGGCAGGAGGAAAGGCGACAGCAGCGAGGGAGCGGGGGACGCCGGGGGGAGGGAGAGGCAAGGCGGAGAGCGAGCAAGGGGGGGGAGGCAGCGGGGAGAATATGACGGGGCGCAGGAGGGGAAGGGCGGAAGGGAGACCGGGACAACGGCGGGCGCGGGGGGGAGCGGGGCACGGAGAAGTGAGCAAGAGTATGCGGGTGAAACCAGGGAAAGAGGCGTGACAGGAAAAAAAGAGAAGAGTAGCTTCTAGCGCGAACACTAATAAAGGATAAGGATGGCGGGTGGCTCAACATACCTCGGAACGTCCTTTCTGCAGTGGGGGGGCAAGAGGAAAGAGGTGGGAAGAAGGCACAAGTGCATGGGAAGGATTATAGAATCTACGCGTGAAAAGCGGCCAGAGATGGATTGGAGGCGTGAGTTAAAGGAGGAACCACCGGGTTCGCCACTGGACTTTGGATTGGGGGACAGGTTGTCGGTTTTTAGGGCTTAAAGAACCTGAGGAGAGAATGAAGAGAGTGTGGGCACAGGAACTGCGGTAAGCGGAAGACTACGGGTACAGGCGTGGACGGGCGGGAGGAGAGACGGCAGGGCGCAGATAGCGAGGGAAAGTAGACAGCCACCGGCGGCAGGAGCGATGACAACCAGGATGAGCAGGGAGAGCTGAAGAACGGTAGAAAGAGGAAGGGAGGTATAAGAATACCCGACCGACCTCGACATATAGGAGGAAAGGCGGTGAGGGATGGGGAGCAGAGTGGGTGAAGGGGGAGGGAGGGGTGGGAGATAGGGGAGCGAAGAATCGAACGGAGCGAGGACCAGGACGGAGGTATAGGGGGGATTAGAACTAAGTTGCCGGTGAGAGTATAAGGAGGGAAATCAGACTGCACAGACACAGGAGACGATAGGAAAGGGCGAAGCCAGCGCGAAGGGGAGGAGACGGAGGGGTCAAGATGGGGGGCAGACTGGGGGAAAAAAAAAATATAAAGGGTGGCGCGCGCGCCAGGGACGGGAATAAAGCATTACGCGCCGGCAAGAGATCGAGGCTCACGCAGGAGGCAGGGAAGGGAATATAAACAAGGGGCGAGCGAGAGGGGTAAGCATAATAAGGGGGGGACGTGTATAAATAACAGGAACACGCTGAGCACGGGGGAGGGGTGGGGATAGGGCACAACAGGGCAAATGAACCGGGTGAGTGGAGCGATATTATATAGTTATTAAGTGAATCCGCGATTTTGTAGATAGAGACGGAGAAGAAACGCGGGCGGGGAAGTGGGAATACAGGGGAAGTGGGCCAAGAACAATGATAGAAGAGGGACCGCAGGGGCGCGGCGCGGCCCAAACAACAGCGAAAGACGGAGGGGGAAGAAACACGGCGCGGAGGCGGGCGGGAGGGGCTCAGTACAGGAGGAAAACACGAGAGAGGAGAAGGGGAGAAGCAAAAGGGGAATACGCGGCGGCGGAGGGACAAAGGCCAAGGGAGGGCATATGAAGCAAGACGTTAAAATCAAACATAAGAGGGGGGGCCCGGGTAGATGTAGACTTAGCCCACACGAGCTAAAGAAGTAGATAAGAGCAGCCGATCGCATGTGATAAAGTGGACATCTATGCTCCACGCGGGAGAGGCCGGAAAAGAATATGGGTCTCGTGCATGTAGATAGAGAAGATACACGCACGTACGCGCAGTTGGCCACTACCAGGGGCGGGCCTGACTAACATTATAGTCGTCCATGAGCGTGAATCATAGGAATAAGTTAGTACGCATATAATTAGAGATCGGTTGGTATCCGACTGTTGCTCTGGGACCGCGCCCAGCTGCGCTACTGACGGAAGCCCGGACCGGCAGGAATCGTGATAATATGGGAAGTCTACTACCAAGCCAAAGTACGCTGGCAAGGGGAGAGAAGGAAGAAGGAGAGAAGGAAAGAGGAAAGGAGGGGAAAGGAGAGGGGGGGAAGAAAAAGTCGCGGACAGGGAGGAAAAGAAAAAGGGTGAGGAACAGACACGGCGGGGAATGGGGGCGGACAGGACAAGGGGGAAAGAAAAAGCAGGAAAACAAAGAAAAGAGAAGGAAGAAGAAAAGAAGACAAGAACGAAAGAAGAAAAAGAAGAAGAAGATAGAGTAAAAATAGCAAAGAAAACAGAAGGAAAAAGAGAGGAGGGAAAGCATGGAAGCAGAGGAGGGAAAGCAGGAAGAGCAGGGAAAAACAAAAGCAGACGAGCCCGGGGGGGGGGGGAAACCGCGAGGGAGGGACGGAGGGACGGAGGGGAAGGGAGGGAGGGAAGAAACGGAGGGAGGGAAAGCAGTAACAACTAAAATAAGCAGGGAAAACAGGGAAAACAAAGCACACGAGAAGCCCGGGGGGGGAGGGAACACCGCGAGTGAGGGACGGAGGCACGGGCGGGAAGGAGGGAAGGGGAAGAAAAGAGAGGAGTGAAAAGCAGGAGACAGGAAAGCAGGAAAGCAGGAAAACAGGAAACAAAAGCAGGACGAAGCCGGGGGGGCGAGGAACACGCGAGGAGGGACGGTGAGGGACGGCTGTTGGAAAGTAGGGATAAGGAGAGGGGGGGAAGATAGAGGGCGACTAGGTTGGGAGAAAAGAAGGAGGCAGAGGAGAGTGTGAAAAGAAGGGGGGAAGAGGGGACAGGGAGAGGTAAGGGGGGGGCGGGCTTTTGGGAGAGGCGGCGGCGACGCTACCTGGCGGCTGGCGGGACGCGGGAAAGAGGGCGCCGGCGGGGGCACGCGGGGGGGAGCGCGGGGGGGCGCACCGTCGGCCGCGACGCATGGAAAGGGGCGGCACGGGGCGCAAAGGGGGAACGCGGTTGAGGAGAGAGTAGGCTGGGCGGGCGAGAAGGTGGTAGTATATAAACGAACGCAGAGGAGGAGCAGGCCGGCACGGGGGAAGAGACACCAGGCGAGGCCGCAGACCGGGAGAACCTAGGGGGAGAAACCAGAGGAGGGCGAGCGAAGCGCAGGGGGCGAGAAAAGCGGGAAAAGGGCACGCAGGGGGCACGAGGGAACGCACGGGGCACGAGGGGGCACGAGGGGGCACGCAGGGGCACGCACGGGCACCGCGGGGGCACGCCACGGGGGCAGGAGGGGCACGCAGGGGCTATCGCACGGGCACGCAGGTTTAAGACGCGAGAGACGAGAGAACAGCCGGAGGGCGGCGTGACGGGGAGGGACCAGCAAAGGGAGCCATGCAGAAAGCGAGGCGGCGGTAAGGAACCGACAAAGAGGATCGCAGCAAAGAGGAAGCAGCAAGAAGGCGGAGCCGGCAAAGAGGAACCACAAGAGAGGCACCAGCAAAGCGGGACCAAACCAAGAGAGAGGCCAGCAAAGGGGAGCCAACAAGAAGGCGAAGCCAACCAGGGGAGCCAGCAAAGGGGGCGGCCAGCAAAGAGGACCGCCAAACGAGGTAGCGTCGATGCAGGAACGGCAGCAAGGGGAGCAACAAGGGGAGCCAGCAAAAGGGGGAGGCAGCAATAGCGGAGGGAGCAGGAGGGAGAAGGGGAAAGGGAACGGGAATAATAATAAGAAGACTGTTAGTATAGGTGGAGGGTGTGTGGTGAGAAGGCAGAGAATAGGGGTGGGGGGGGGGGGGGGGGGGGTTTTTTTTATATAGAAGATTTAATTTTTATTTTTTGCTTTTCTTGTCAGAGTATGCCAAGTTTGAATCAGAAGGGGGGCGGGGAGGAGCGTTTTGGGGGAGGCGGGAGGGGGGGGGAGGGAGAGGTTGGGCGCATGAGAGAGAGAGAGAGAGATGAGACGAGAGATAGAGAGAAGAGAGGAGAATAGAAGAGAGAGAGAGAGAAGAGAGAGAGATGAGAAGAGAGAGAGAGAGAGAGAGAGGAGAGAGAGAGATAGAGAGAAGAGACGAGAAGAGACCGATTAAAATCACCAACCTAGATCCATCAACAGCAGACCGATAACCCGAACAACGAGCACTTACCTTCCTCTCGAGACCGCACATACTCACCAGATCGAGACGGAGCCACGGGGGGGGGGGGGGGGGGGGGGGGGGGTGGGGGGGGGGGAGGGGAAGGGGACCGCGGAAATAAGAGAAGGGAGGACAAGAGCCAGACAGGCAGGGACCGACACGACCGCAGGGGAGCACAGGGACCGACCAAAGGCAAGGGGCAGGGGGACCGGGAGGGGCGGCAAGAGAAGCGCGACGGTATGTGTGTCCACGAGCGGAAGAAGGGGCAAGGCAACAGAGCGCAAGGAAGAACCGACGAGCCCGGACAACCGGGAAGAAGGGGCAAGGGCAGCCCTGGAGACTCGAGCAGGCCGAAAGAAGCAGGCCAAACCAAAGAGCAAGGCCCAAATATACAGCAACAATAATGAGGGTGAAAGCCTCTGTAAAGGGGGGCCAAAAAAGGAGGGGGAGAGCACGGACGACGGAGGCTGCGCAGCGGCGGGCGCCCCCGGCGACGAAGGGCGGCAAAAAAGCGGACAAGGCCAAAAAGAGACAAGGCCAAAAAAGGGCAAGGACCAAAAAAGGGCCAGGGCCAAAAATGGAGCAGAAGAGACGAGCATGAAAAAGGGGGGCGGAAAAAAAAAAAGGGGGGGCCCAAAGGGAGGGGGGGGGAGGGCCGAGGGGGAAAGGGCAGGGGGGGAAAAAGAGGCGGCGGGCAAGAGGCCCGTGGAACGCCCCGAAAAAGGGAAGGCGCAAGGAAACAGAGGGCCAGTGAGGGGGCGCGAGCCGAGGGGGGACAGAGGGGAAGAAGGCCCCCCCGGCTGCCACAGAGAGGCCGAGAAGGACCCCGACGCGGAGGAGCCAGCGGTGAGACGCGAGGGGGAGGCAGGAGGGGGAAGGCAGAAAACGACGGGACAGAGGAAAAGCGGGAACGCGGGGGCAAAAAGAGGGAAGGTGGGGGGCGGGAAGGGGCGGACGGCGCGATGTGTGTTTGTGTGTTGATAGGTGGGGGAAAAGCGGTAGAACGCGGAGGCAAGAGGGAAGGGGGGCGGAAGGGGCAGACGGGGCGAGAGGAAGGCGGGGGAAGGAGGGGAGAGAGAGAGAGAGAGAGAGAGAGAGAGAGAGAGAGAGAGAAAGAGGAGAGAGAGAGAGAGAGGATAGAGAGAGAGAGAGAGAGAGAAGAAGAAGAGATAGAGGAGAGAGAGAAGGAGAGAGAAATAGAGAGAGAGAGAGAGAGAGAGAAGAGAGTGTGAGTGTGAAGAGAGAGAGAGAGAGAGAGAAGAGGAGGAGAGAGAGAGAGAGAGAGAGAGAGAGAGAGAGAGAGAAGAGAGAGAGAGAGAGGAGAGAGAGAGGAGAGAGATACGGACGTGCAGTCAGACGGGAAGGGCACGGCGGGGACGGGGAAAGCGACGGAGAGTGGGAAGAAAGGGGGGGGGCAAGGGGGGGACGGGGAGGGGCAGGACGAGAACGGGGGAGTATTGTGTTTAATAGATGGGTACGGTTTTATGGGTGGAAGCATCGGATGACGGTTGAGAGGATATGGAATATGAACTTAAATTAGGCAAAAGGCGGGAAAAACAAAGAGGGGGCGAAGCCAGGGCAAGCGAGAGGGAGAGGGAAGGGAGAGGGGGAGAAACAGAGGAGCCAGGGGGACGGAGGGGCGGCCGGCCGCGAGGGACAGGAGGGCAGCGGGAGACAGCAACAAAGGAGAGAAGAGAGAGAGAGAGGGAGAGAGAGAGAGAGGTAGAGAGAGAGATATAGAGAGAGAGAGATGAGAGAGGGAGAGAGAGAGAGAGAGAGGAAGAAAGGAGAAGAGAGAGAGAGAGAGAGAGAGAGAGATTGGTGTGAGAGAGAGGGGGGGAGGGGGAAACAGTGGGGGAAAACCAGGGGGGGAACCAGGGGAAACCACAGAAAAAAAACCAAGGGGTAACACCGAAATAAAAAAAGCCAGGCAGAAAGTAGGGAAAAAAAGGAGAGGGAGGAAGAGGGCGGGAGCAGGGGGAAGAGGGGGGCGCAAGAGGGCAAAGCGAGAGGAGCGTGAAAGGGCAAAAAAAAGGGGGCGGCGAAGGGGGGAGGGGAGAGGAAGGGAGTAGAGAGAGAGAGAGAGAGAGATGAGAGAGAGAGAAGAGAGAGAGACGGAGAGAGAGAGAGGAAAGAGAGATAGAGAGATAGGAATTGAGATTGTATGATAGATAGAGATGTATTTTAAAGAATACATTGATGATTTTGATGATCAGGTGATAGATAATTGATGAGATTTTGAGAGATTTTTACTGTCTGATTATCGGATGAGATTATTTGAGAAGAGAGAGAGGGAGAGAATAGGGGGAAGGGAACAGGGGGAAAACAGGGCGGGGGGCGATGCGGGAGGAAGGAGGGCTCCCAGGGAGGCCACAGGGGGCAAAGGGGAGAAGAAAACGGCAGAGGGGAGGGGGAGAACGGGGGAGAAAGGGCAGCAGCGGAGCGCAGCGGAGGGGCGGGGGGCAGGCGTTTGGATGCGGGCTATGCCGTGGTATAAGATTGTATGGCAGAAGAGAAAAAGGAGAGGGCGGGGGGAGCCCAGGGGGCTAGGAAGGTGAGGTGGGGGGGAGGCAAATAGAAGGGGGGGGGGGGGGAGGAAAAGAAAGAAAGGGAAAAAAGGGGGGGAAGTTAGGGGAATAAAGCAGTAAGAGACCCGCGGAGGGGGGACGTGAGGAGGGGAGGAGAAACGCAAAAAAAGATAGAGATATGTGGTGAGACCAGGGGACAGGGAGCAAGGAAAGGGGAAACGGAAGAAGCGAAGGAAGGGAGAAGAAATAAGGGAAGAGGGGGAAGCACAGGGGGGAGAAACAGGGGCAGAAGGGAGGGGCCGGGAAAAGCGAGGAAAACCAAGAAAACCACGGAAAACCAGCAAAATATGTGAGGGTAAAAAACCTTAAAATAAACTACAATAAAAAATACAGGGGGAGGGGGGGGGGGGTAAGAAACCAAGGGGGGGTGGGGTGGGGGGCATAATTTAATAACAGTGGTGGTGTGTGTGCCCTATACCCCGAGAGAGAGAGAGAGAGAGAGATGAGGAGAGAGAGAGAAGAGATGAGAGAGACTGTTTTGTTTTTTGTTTTTGTTTTTTTTGATGTTATGTTTGATTGATGATGATTTGATTTTTTTGAGAGACGGAGAGAGAGGATGCGAAAAAGAGAAGGATCAGAGGAGAGAGAGAGAGAGAAGGAGGAGAGAGAGAGAGAGAGAAGATGAGAGAGAGAGAGGGCCGGGGAGGAGAAAGAGAAAAGGGAAAGAAGAAGGAAGTGTTGGGAGAGCAGTGGAGAGGAGGGAGAAACGGGGCGGAGGCGGGGGGGGGGGGGGGAAAAAGAGGAAAGGAGAACCGGCGGAGCAGTATGTTGTTAGGTATTGTTGGTGGAGATATTCTTTAGACTCTCCCGGTAGTGGTGGATTATGGGGAGGAGGGAGGAAAACCGCATGAAAAAAAGAATGGGACCGGGTGACGGGAGCAAGAATAAGGGGAAAGGGAGAGCGAAAGAAGGGAGGGAAGGGAAGGGAAAAGATGGGGAGCACAGGGGTGATAACAGGGGCCAGGAGGGAGAGGCGGCGGGAAAAGCGAGGATAAACCCAGGAAAACGAACAGTGTATATTTATAATCTTCATGCATTTTAAGAGCAGAAAAAAACCAGGGGGGAGGGGGGGAGGAAAAAACCAAGGGGGGGGGGGGGGGAAAAAAAACAGTGGCGGGGGCCAAACCCCCAAGAGAGGAGAGAGAGAAGATAGAGAGAGGAGATACAAATTTGAAATGAGATGAGAGAGTTTTTTTTGATTGATTTGATGGATTTTTTTGATTTTTTGATGATTTTTTTTGATTGGTTGATAAGTATCTCTGAGATAGAGATAGAGATGAGAGAGAGAGAGAGAGTACGAGAGGAGAGAGAGGATGAAGAGAGAGAGAGAGAGAGAGGAGATTGTGATAGATTGATGAGATGAGATGAGAGATTGTATAAGAAGGTGTTTATATGACATAAAACTATTAGGAAATAAAAGAATGTGGCGATTTGATTTGATGTTTTCTTGTGAGTATTGATTGTGTATTAGATGTGTGGTTTTGAGTATTGTTTGATGAGATTTTTTGAGAAGAGATGGATTGTGTTGTTAGTTTTGTAAGTTTTATTAATGGAGATGAGAGGAGAGGAGAGAGAGAGAGAGAGAGCAGGGAAGTTGACAAGACCAACAAAAGTGCTGGCGGCGGGGGGCTGGGGGGGAGGGGACAAAATGAAAAGGGAAAAAGGAAAGGGGAATGGGGAGAGGGGGGGCAGGAAGGGGAACGGGCGGGGGGCGATCGGCGGGCGAGACGGCTAAACCAGAAGGAAGAGGGAGAAGGCAAGTGGGACAGGGAAGAGGAGAACGGATAGGCAGGGACTGGAGGGGAAAAGCAAAGGGCCAAACAGGTCCAGGGCCAAGGCCGCGGGCAAGGGGGGAGAGAGGGGACGAGACGAGGGCAGCGGGCAGGGGAAAAAGAGGGGAAAGAGGGGGGAGGGGGGGAGGAAACGACAACCAAGGAAAACGGGGGGGCAGACGGAAGGGGGGGAGCCGGTGGCGGGGTAAGGGGGCGGCGGGCGCAACGTGGGAGAAGAAGAAGAAGACTGAGGAGGGGAGGAGGAGGAGGAGGGAGGAGGAGGAGTAAGGAGGAGGCGGGAGAGGGGAACAACGGGGATGAAGGAGTACGACGGCAGGAGGGAGAGAGGGATAAGGGGTGAGAGGAGAGAGAGAGTCAGAGAGAAAGGGGAGGGAAAGAAGAGGGAGTAAGGGGGGGAGAGAGAGAGACAACAAGAGAGAAAGGGAGGGAGCGAGGGGGAGGGAGAGAAAAGGGGGAGGGCGGAGAACGAAGCGCAAAGGGGACAGAAAGACCAAGGGGCGGGCGTGTGCGAAAGGGGGAGGAGATTAGGGGGGCGGAAAGAACGAAGAAGGAGAGACAGGGGAGGGAAGAGGGGAAGAGGGGGAGGGGAGGTGCAAGGCGGAAGCAAAATGCGAGAAAAGGCGTGAGAAAGAGGAAAGGAGAAGGGGGGTTCTTGTCTATGAGGGATGATTCAACAAATGTTATTGTAGTATAAAGATAGGGGATAATGGTAAGGATCTTAGTCGGGGTTTTGTGTGGTCTTGTAATAGGTGGTTGTGTTTAGAGTGCTGTAATAAAATTGTTCCCAGCATGTCTAGATAGTCACGTATGTGAACGATTTTCGTTTCATCGTGTATGAGTTGTATCGGTGTGGCTTTGGTGCAGCCTGTTTATAATTCAAAAGGCCGAATTTTGAGTTTTTTGAAGTTTATCTACGTTAGAGGTGGTAGTGGCGGGGTACTAATCTCTTGATGCACAGTTTTCGGTAGTGAGGGTAGCTAATTCGTTGCTGGAAATTATTTTGTGAGATGGTGCATCGGTTATATAGTGGCCTGTTTGCAGAGTGTGTTGTGAGACTAATATTTATTAAAACGATGAAAGGTGTGTCAAAGGTGTGGCCGAGGACCTTTAAAATTTTTCTTTTCGGTATTAAGACAATGTTAAACTTTACCTAAGGGTGCCGAGAGGATTGGTGCCTATCTGAGATAATTAAGATAATTCATGGCTCAACAACAACAGAATAACGGCATTCTGTTGTTTTTGAGCCATGTTTCAAGTTGTTAGATGTAAGTATGTGTGTGCAGTGTATCTGTGGGTTTGGATGTATTTTGTTTTATGATACCGTTTGGATGTGTTTTGTTTTATCATACGTCGCCGTATGTTGTGAGTTTTGTATTTGGTGTTTAGGATAATGAATATATATATATATATATATATATATATATATATATATATATATATATATATATATATATATATATATATATATATATATATATATATATATATATATATATATATCGACCCTGCAAACGTCACCGAATGACTGACAGGTGTGGTTGGCTAGTGGTTGGCAGGATACAACACGCATTGCTACGCCTGTCGAAATCGATTTCAATTTGTGGTCCTTTGTGGTTTATCAGCGATTACGATGCGAATCTTTACTAAGGTTTGGTGGCCGGATAAATGAGACCTGGTTAGTAGTAGCAGGAATAAACCTATTATTAGATATATCATGCCTTGGTATACATGTTTCATTTTTTGACTGATGAGTTTTACAAATGTGGTTTAATTTTGAAAATGGAAAATGTCAACATGAAAAAAACTCCAGGTATTTCCATTATTATTATTATTATTATTATTATTATTATTATTATTATTATTATTATTACTATGATATTATTATCATTATTATTATTATTATTATTATTATTATTATTATTATTATTATTATTATTATTATTATTATTATTATTATTATTATTATTATTATTATTATTAACATGATTATGATTATTTTATTAATATTATTTTATTATTATTATTTTAATATTATTGTTGGTGTTGTGCATTTGTTGATACATTGTTGTTGATGTTTTTTTGTTGTTGTGTATTCCATTCCATTCCATTCCATTCCATTCCATTCCATTCCATTCCATTCCATTCCATTCCATTCCATTCCATTCCATTCCATTCCATTCCATTCCATTCCATTCCATTCCATTCCATTCCATTCCATTCCATTCCATTCCATTCCATTCCATTCCATTCCATTCCATTCCATTCCATTCCATTCCATTCCATTCCATTCCATTCCATTCCATTCCATTCCATTCCATTCCATTCCATTCCATTCCATTCCATTCCATTCCATTCCATTCCATTCCATTCCATTCCATTCCATTCCATTCCATTCCATTCCATTCCATTCCATTCCATTATTCCATTCCATTGTTGTTGATTATTGATTGTTGTTGTTGTTGTTGTTGTTGATTGTTGTTGTTATTGTTGTTGTTGTTGTTGATTATTGTTATTGCTGTTGTTGTTGTTATTGTTGTTGTTGTTGTTGTTGATTGTTGTTGTTGTTGTTGTTGTTGTTGTTGTTGTTGTTATTGTTGTTGACTGTTGTTGTTGTTGTTGTTACCCTAAATGTGAATGTGTATGTGTATGTAATAATGTAATGTATTTAGGAGCCTTTATCTTTAACGATTTTAATATGTATGTATCTATATTTTTGTCATGAACATCTCGTGTAATGTTGATGACTGCCTCATCGTGGGTTGGAATATGTGAGGCTTGTTGTTGTCGTTTTTATAATCATTGTGATTATTATTATAATTATTATTATTATTTTATTATTATTATTATTATAATTATTATTATAATTATTATAATTATTATAATTATAATAATAATAATAAAAGAAATATTTGGTTTTATTATTAGTATTATTATTATTATTATTATTATTATTATTATTATTATTATTATTATTATTATTATTATTATTATTATTATTATTATTATTATTATTATTATTATTTTTCATTATCATTTATCATTATCATTACCATTATCATTTATCACGTTTTCATTATCATTATCATTATTATGATTAGTTGTTGTAGTTGTTGTTGTTGTTGTTATTGTTGTTGTTGTTATTATTATCATGACAGTTAACATTTTCTGAGACATTTGGTATCTCATTGTATTGATATATTCTTTTCCATCTTCATATAATTTTCTTTCCAAGATTCCTAATTCTGTTTGAAATTTTCCAATATTTAAGATAATTTTGAATTTGGTTTGCGGTGGCATGAGCTAATGAAAGCTCATTTGATAGCAAATGACAGATGCTCATTCGGTCAATTAATGTCAGAAAGAGCTTCCCTCGATTTTTCGTATTTTTGTATTTTTCAACTTTTAATGTACTTCATACCCACTCAAAAGAAATAACTTTTCCTTCGTCTTTGATAAGAGCTTTTCCTTAAACTTAGCATATTTCCAGCCGAATCTAAAATTCAAAAAGAGGTTTCCCCGGTTTTTTTATATGGTGATGATAGAAAACTGCCACCCGTCTCATGCTGATGAAGGTTATTAATTCTGATCAAGACTCCTCAAAATGCAAAGGAGAAAAATTTGTCTCGATTTTGTTTGCAGCGTTTGCATTATGACAATAGATAATTTTAAAAAATCTCTCAAATCTTTCGAAGCAATATTTTTGCCTGATAATATATATATATATATATATATATATATATATATATATATATATATATTTACGTGGCTGATCGCCAGATTAATAATAATAATAATAATAATAATCGGATGGCGGACGGGATCGTGGCATAATGGTGCCAGCCAACAGAGGCAATCGAGCATGTTTTTAATGGATTATGTTGGTGGAGGACGTTTGATATCCCCATAATTCCGCTTTCAGTGTCTGGAAGTAATTCAGACCAAACGTTTCGGATATTCCGGTAAATTTTCGATATTATAGTCAATATTCTAATGGAACGATGGAACACGTTAAACAATTCCGACTCACGCCGACCGGCAATTTTGCGGGATCAGGGTTCATATATTACTCGATTGTGGTGGTGGGCCGAACCGATTGCTGACGTCATTAGTCGCGGACGCCGGATGGACGGACTCACAATGGATTCAGTGTTGGCGGTTTCTGCGTTGCGTTGAATGTTCGCAATTTGACAATTGGTATGCCCATTTAATTTAATTGTTGAACATAAAATGGAGTTGGACTGCCAGATATTAAGACCTTTATTTCGCTGGTTATTTTGTAATTAGTTTTCTTCAAAGTCGGTCCATGATTAAACCAGTGTTGGTGCCTGTCGATATTCGATGCCGACGCAAACTCGAATAACATTGAAATCCATCATCGCCTTTAACCAGAATATTGATTCGTCAATCTCCGTTGTTTTCTTCAGATAAAGCTCACGACTCATCCCACTCAATTGAAAAACTCATTCGGCAGTGATTCCTTCAAATATTTTATGTTTCTCCCTCGTGCAGAGGTTTATCAGCTTTATGAAATTGAAAGTGTTTATCTGGAGGCAGACAGAACGGCGGTGCGGAGTCGTCTCGGGCACCTTTCTGCCTCTCTCTCTCTCTTTCGAACCATCTTTCCATTCCTTCCTCTTCCATTCCATTTCCATTCCATTCCCCTCTCCATTCCGTCCATTCCTCTTTCATTTCCAATTCATCCTTCATTTCTTCTCCATCTTGAACCATTCAGAACTCTTTTCTTTTCTCTTTCTCTCTTTCTCTCTCATTTCTCTCTTTCTCTCTTCCTTCCTCTCTAATGGTTGTGTGTGGACAGATTGTGGTTTTTCTCTCCTCTTTCCTCTTTCTCTTTGCCTCTTTTCTCATTACTCCATCTCGAACAAAACAATCATCAGTCCATTCTTCAAAACAATACTCAGAAACAGCTCAGGGTTCTGTAATTTATTTTTTTTAAATGAGAGACTTTGGATTAAGTCAACCCAAGACATTCCAAAGGGGTCAGGATCTCATCGGCCTCCGGCCGGGGACGACGGGGACTAGATCCCCCCCACTCTGTCCTAGATCGACTCGAGACCCCTTATAAAATCGTAGTAGTAGTGTATATAAAATTAACATGATATAAAAGCAACATGTGGAAACTTTTTCTCTTCTTTATTGGAGTTTAAGTTAACACGTCACAGTGTATGGTTAGACGATTAGGGTTCAGCGATATTTCGATATGTAACATTTTTATGTAACATCCTTTTAAAGGGAAAGTGCCTATATATATATATATATATATATATCTAGACTCTAGATACAGGGGTGTCAAACTATATATATATATGCTCACCTCTCTCTCTCTCTCTCTGCCTGTCTGTCTTGCCCTTATTTACAGTTACTGAATAAATTTATTGTAAATTTCACAAACTTTTATTCATCCTAAATTTAAACACCGTCGGCAATTCAAAAAAAAATTTCTAACTAATATCACAAATTTGATCTTAAAATTAACACTTTTTTTTAAAAATGAAAACATCTGTGTAACTACGAGCTTTCGTCCCTATGTGGAGAGACCTCTTCGGGTAGGTGGTTAAGCAATCAACGAGAGTCAAAGATTGAGAGTTTCAGACTGTCTGCAAATTTTGAAGTTGGTTGGTTTTTCTATTAATTTTTTATAGAAATTATGTTTCCTTCATTATGTTCAACTGTATCAAATCTATTATAATTGTCCCAATTCCATATACAAAATGATTCAACTTGTTTTCTAAGATCGGTATCTGACGTGTTGAAGATTTTATTCATGTTATTTATTGCAATAGAATGATTGTGGTTGGAGTCTGGAAAGTAAAGAGCAGATTTTATACTATCAATTTTGGAATGTGGCTGTGATCGACCTTCAGGTAGAAATCGTTTGAACTGCAAAAATAAGTTAAATTACCCAGTCCCGACAAGGTGTGGAGTATACACGTTGTGACGTCATTGTTTTTTTGATTTTGGGAGAAGGACTTTAATATAGGAAAGTATTTGATTATTAGCCAAAATAGGTAGTTTGGGCCAGTGCATTTAGAAGGGACCTGTTGGGGGGGGTGCAGGCGGGCGGATAACTTGTTTTGGTGAAACCAAGCGATTTTTGCCGAGAAGGTCCGGGCCGGCGTGAAATGATGCGTGCCGATAAACTCAAAATTATGCTCTACGCTTCCGCTCGCAATCCGACTATTGCGTAAATGGCGCCAGACAGATAACCGGCATTCGTGCGATCTTGAAAACAGAACAAAGTGCTGTGCTGAAAAGAATTGGAAGTTTTGATACTGTGAACAACGTAACTGCCAAAAGAACAGGTGATACACAGTTGAACATAATGAAGGAAACGCTGCACTTCTACTCGTTAATGAAGGAATGGCAAACTTCGAGCAGTCAGAAGCTACGGACTCTTTAGGCTTTCGTTGTTCTTACGAAAAGAAAGTCTCTCCCATGAAAGCTCGTGAATTACGAATGTTTTCATTTTAATAGTGTTGAGCCCCGGATCCGGGGCTGACGGACAGATCGAAAAATGTTTTCAGATTGCGGGCGGTCGACGGTTCGGATGAACATGCGTTCGAAAATTATTCCATCGAAATAAGAACGAAAGAAATTTAAATATTCAAAAGAGAAGGTCTTATTTCTTAAAGGATTTAAATATATATATATATATATATGTAATATGTAATATGTATGTGGGATTGCGATTGTGCTCAAAGTTATGGGATCATAGGGTCTTCACTGGGGTTTCCTGGTGCACCCTGGCCGGTATGATGCAGAAATGTTTGGGCTTCATTCCTTTTGTATTATCAAAGGTCCACCGAGGTGACGCTGGTGGCTCAGGGCGCGGTAGGCGTGGAACAAAGTAGCGGATCAAGGCCATATAGAACCATATAGACCTAAGAGTGATACCTTTAGCAATAACGGCTTATTCATGGTGTGAGATATTTTAAAAGCAATTAGGACTGAATGGCAAAAGATCTATTTCACCATGTAGTAAGATCATTAGACATAATTAATAAAATGACGAAAAGGAACGTTTCACTATTCCAAAACTATTTTATTATTTGCTATATCAAAGTGATCTCTTAAATAGAGCCAATTAATCATTATAGAGATCAGTCTTTGTACGTTCGTTTTGGGTAGGACCCATTTTACATTTCGACCAAGAAACCCTGCTGTATGGGGAGACACATAACTCGAAAAAAAGTGGTTATTAGAGTGAAGAATTTGCCCGGCCAACTAAGATATAGTGCTAAATTGAAGTGACTCATATACTGGAAAAAAAAACAGGTGAAATTCTGCCAGTGGTTGTTTGAGGCTCTCCATGGCACTATTACATAGTTAGCGTGAAGAATGCAGGTGCTGGGAGTGCTAGGTCGCTAAAAAGAGCTCCATAAAAAAAGATCTCCCCGGTTTAAGACCGGGAGGGGTAGGGGAAAGTCAAGTACTACACCAAAAGCATCTGCAAAAACTTCGAACGTCTCCCCCGCTTCCCCCAAATCTCCAATTCGAAGAGAAGAAAATTCAAATTCGAACTCCGATGGGGAAGGAAGTCAGGACCTTCATACCCCGCTACGAGCAAGATCTGTTACCCCCACAGTCTCCCCCTCGTTGGGGGGGACTCCAAAGACCAGTCTGCCTATTGGCGCCATTCCAAAGTTAGATTTGCGAAATATGATGACGTGGCTACATACGACGATTACCGTTTTCAAACTTAATGGAGTGGATGATCCAAAAGAACGCGTAAGAATATTGGCTTCCGTCCTTCCCCATGATATCGTAGCGACCATCAAATTTCCATTGGGGGGAGATTGCTTTCAAAAGTTAATTGCGTCGATAGAGGAAGCTTACGCCCCAAATTTGAGAAGTCAAATCAGTGAGATTTTCAAAAAAGGAAGAAAAAAAGAAGAACTCCCTTCAGTTTATTTGGCAAGAGTCCGTGATGTTATGGGAAGAATAGGATTTGATCTGCTTGCGGAAAACAGTGCTCCTTTTGTTCATGAATTGTTTATTAACGAGCTTCCATCTCGCATACAAGAAAGTTTAATGACTCTGGCAGACGATAGCAGTCTTGAAAAAATTACAAAAGTAGCAGATAACTTATATAAGAACTTTTATAGGAACGACTACGAAACCCCCCATGAAAGAAGAGGGAGAGAATATTGGGGGGCGGTAAATCATCTTCAAGGAGAACAGTTCCCAACACACGAGAGAGGATCACATGAGGAGAGTCGAAATACAAACAACAACAACAATTCCCCGGTTTCAGAAGAGGCTAGAGTAAACAAAGAGTTCTTTCGAGAGATGAAGGGACTTCTCAAGTCTCTGACCAAAGTCGCAGGACAGCTGAGTGAGGCCGCTGCCAAACCGACTCGTACAGAAGAACAACCATCATTTCAAAATAGAAGAAATGCTCCTAGAGAACGTAAACAAGGCAACACTGTAAATGCTGAGTTGCTCGGCGAGTTATGTAAACCACACTCCAGATTTCTCCATAGAAGTTACACCTGTCATTCGGAATTTTGTCCTATGTATTCTTTGGTATTCCCGCCAAATGGAGAAAGTCAGCAAGTCCATGAGTCACATCCCCAAAGAAGGCAGGGAAACGCATCAGATCCCCCCTCGAACAGGAGTTAGGGGGGGAGGTGAATATTTTAGATGAAAATTATCGTATTTTTAATTATGGGAATATTGCTGAAGTAAATAATTTGCATGCGTCTAATAGTAGGTTTAATAATAATATTAATATGAATAATAATAGGTATGTTTGGTATTCTAATGGGTATAATAATAATAATAATAATAATAATAATAATAATAATAATAATAATAATAATAATAATAATAATGTAGCTTTGAGTAATTTTAAGAGTAACGAGCAAGGTGCTCACTGGCATGTACAAGGAGGTCATCCTTCTTCCAATGAAGCTCTGAGTATTCCGACTATTGACAAGAGTATCGATGTGACCCATACGATACCCACGCTGGCTTATAGCGGCTCACAAAATATATTAATTACGGATGCTCCGACTGGAGAAAATCAGGTCATAAATAATTTGTCTGTATTAAATAATGTAAGAAATTATAAACTTTATACTATTGTTGATAAAATATCAAAAAGAGTCTTTATTATCGACTCAGGGAGTGAGATCAATTTACTCCCTATGGATGGAGACCTGAATGTATCGATTATTGGTCAAATTAAAGCAGCAAATGATACCGTAATTGACATATACTCGCGCGAAATTGTTACAATTGATTTTGGGTTAAAGAGAACTTATGATGTAGAATTTCTAACTACTAAATTGCCCATTTGTATATTAGGAATGCCGTTTTTAAAAAAATTTTCGTTTAATATTAATTTTGAGACAGATGTGTTAACGGATACTCAGAGCAAAGAAGGTATAAATTTATGTAATAACACGATTTGTAGAGATAAGGCTTTTATTCATACTCTCTCTCAATTTTCTTCTTCTGTAGCTACTAATGAACTTTTTAGTGATATTCCTATAGTTAATAATCTGGTATTTGATTTTAAACATTTATTTGTAAATGCTTATTTGCCGGAAAATTTTAATATGCGGGAGAAGCAACTTAGAGCTTGGGACGACCTGTTCAAAGAATTTGGGGGAGGGGGGAACGCTGAGTCGAAACTTAAGAATAGAAATGGGGGGAGGGATACTTGTGCTTTACGTGGGGGAGAGGAGACGAGCATTCCAACTGCTATCTTGAAGGAATTAGCGTCACTCTTTCCTTATAAAACTAATATAAGCGGAGTTCCAATAAAACTTAAACCTCGTCGTATTCCTCATAAATTATTCGAACAAACAAAGAGGGAGCTATTAAATTTAGTAAAAGCGAAAGTTTTAAAAAGGGCACCATCGCAATGGAGTTTTCCCATCAGCGCGTTGGAAAAAAGTGGGGGAGGGGTACTCGTGTGTGATTTTAGGAAACTTAATTCCGTGGCGAAAAATGATGTATTTGCTATGCCGAATATAAATGATATATTTAGTGGGCTTCATGGGACAAAGGTATTAAGTAAGCTTGACGTCACGAACGCGTACTATTTACTGCCTTTGGCAGAAGCCGATCAACATTATTTTACTATTAGTACAATGATCGGCAATTTTTCTTTTAGACAATTACCGATGGGATTTAAAAATTCGAGTTCATGTTTTATGAGATTTTTAACTATATTACTTCAAGGCATTCCCGGTGTACACGTGTATTTAGACGATATTTTGATAGGGACCAAAGATTTATCAGACCACGTGGTGATACTTAAACAAGTATTTGAGAGATTAAATTATTTTAAAATTTGTTTAAATAAAAAAAAAATGCGAATTTGGGGTAAAAAGATTAAGTTATTTGGGTTTTGACTTGACGGAAGAAGGGCTTGCGCCATTATCTGAAAAAGTTAAGGAAATAATTAATGTTCCTCGGCCGGTAACCATAAAAGAAGTACGTTCGTTTGTTGGCCGAATTTCCTTTTACCGCCAAAATATACCGTGTTTTACAAATCTAACATTGCCTTTGTATAATTATTTAAAGGGAAAAAATAGCTCTAATAAAAAAATCACGTGGTCTCCCGAGGCTGAGAAGTCTTTTGTAGATATAAAACAAGCGATTCGTCACGCCTCTCGGCTCAGGTTCCCAGCAGTCGATGCGCCTCTCAAAGTGTACATTTATGCCAATAATAAAGCTTTTAATACGGTAATTATGTCGGACGATGAGAATGGGACTCCTTTTGCTTTTTATAGTGGGTCTTTTAATACAACAGAAAAAAAATATTTGCCAGTAAATAAGCTATTATTAGGGTTAACAAAATTATTCAAGAAATATGGCGCAATTTTAGCGGGAAAGCATGTGCGTATCTGTACGTGTTCACGGGCGTTTGTATATAAAATAAATCATGCTAATGATGTACAAAATTATAATGCTAGGGAATTGAGGGAACTCGCTATTTTGAGTACTTTTAATATCACGATGGAGTTAATTACCGAAAATCAAAATGCGTTATTAAAATATTTACTTGCAAATAATATTGCCCAAGATGAGGTAGGAGAAGATGCTGGTCCAAATAGTGTAGTCTCTGACTCCGCCCACCGATTAACGACGGCCAATGAGCAATCGGCTGAGAATACTATAGCGACTGACGTAGTTGGTAATGAATGAATGTGCACCGATAGATCTGTCTTGTCGAAATGAAAATAGCAGTCGCACTGAAGCGGCCATATTGGAAATTGCAAAAATAAATTTAGTAACAACGTTTGATAAAAATGCAAAGATATTAGTCTCGCATTTCAAACGAGATTTGGACTTTGAAGAAATTAGACTACACCAACATTCTGATAAGTTAGTGATCTGATGGCGAAGAGAGAGAAAACAACTTTGAAGTTAATAAAACAGAAATTCTTTTATGACGGAAAGGAGATAGAATTAATTGTCGATGTATCTTTAAACTATGCGCGCGTTTTTGTGCCTGAAAATAGTGTGCAGAAGGTAATTAGCGAATACCACAATAAAGGACACTTGGGTGTGAATAAAACCCTCCTGAGCATAAAAAATGAATTTGTGTTTCAGCACATGCATAAAAAAATTTCCACCGGCAATGTTTTCCAGTACACATTTGGCGTGAATGGGTAAAATTGTAAACTGTGCTTTTCAATTACACAATAAAGATATTTATAGTATAATATTATGCAGTGTGTATTATGCGTATATATAAATTTTTTTTATATATATATATATATATATATATATATATATATATATATATATATATATATATATATATATATATATATATATATATATATATATATATATAAAATAGTAAGAAATAAATTATACTTTGCAAAAGAGTGTTATAAAAGAATAAAAGTTACAAGACTAAAAAAAAAATTGTTCATAGAACCATTCACAGAAACAATTCCTCTTTGAAGGAATTGAAACAAAGACTAACTTGCAATTTTATGCACCAAATTTTGTTTGACTAGTGCATAATTTGCATCTATTCTTCTTATCAGGCATACTCCTGGAATATATGTCCCACTAGTCTGAAGCGCTCGAGGATTGAGTTGGCCCGTTTCGTTAGATGTTTCGCCTTATAATTATGGGTTGCTTGGCACTTGGTTTTGCGGGTTGTGGTTTGGTCCGGGCGGGATCTCGATCAAGTTGAGAGAAATCGAAACAAGAGCCTTACATTGAATATTGAATAAAATCTTTGATTTCCTCAAAACAGTTTCTGGACATTACGTCACATATTGAGATTGCGTACCCTGAAATCCTCTTTCCAGAACAACCTATAAGATGGAAAATCAAAACTCCGCTAATCAACAATATACCAATATATACTTTCACATTTAATTCAAGCTGACCTTAATTTCCTGCTTTCCGCGGCTGAAACATACAAATTAGTTTGCCGATGCATGGTCGATAGCTTTGCCAAAAATAAGATTGAAAAAGAAAATAGGAGGCTTATTTTTCCAGCAACTAACACCACAATCAAAGAGTCTTTCCAAGCAATATCTTCTGGAGGTGTGACTCTTCCTCCATCTTGGAAACAATCCTATTTTGAATTTCTTGAACCACCTATAAGCTCAGCCAAAGGAGGATATTATCTTCGTCATCGTCTGAATCCGAATTCAGATGTTCAATTTCATCACTATGTTGTTTAGGGTGAATTAGCTCTTCAAAATCTTCTTGAATTTAGGAATGGGGACTAAGAGTGACATCAGAAATTTCTTCATCATTTATTTCAAAGTCATCATCTGAATCGCCACTGGGGCACAAAATAATTTTCAATGCCGAGTCCTAAGCCAGCAGATCCATTCCTCCTCTCCTCCTCTCTCTCCCTCCTCCTCCTCCTCCTCCTCCTCTTCTCCTCGTCTTCAGTGCCCCATTCCACATGCACCTAATCCCATTTTCTAAGAGTTGGGGTCAGTTATATATATATGTAATAATATCTTTTTCTCTTTCTCCTTTCCATTCCTCCATCCATTCCATTCCATTCCATTCATTTATTTTCCATGTTCAGACTCTTCCATCTTGAGTTCTTCAAGTTCATGGTTGCCCCTCATTTCCTTCTCCACCACTATCAAATGCCCTGGTGACCTGTGACGACCAGGTGGAATGGCGTTTGTGATGCTGGTGGTTCTTTCGAACTTCCAGTCACAAAGTGCGCCCGCTGTTCAATGGCGGAATGGTCCGGATGATTCAATGTAGATCTGGATCCACGTGATAGGGTGAAGGTTCAGACTGGCGGTTTGGCTGCCCGCTGGAAAGATGTTCAGAAGGTGGTGGCGTCTTGTCAGGACACTTGGGTGTAGATCAAACCGTCGCGGGCGGCAAAATGGTTGGCGGACTTGACGCTGGCAAAAAAAAAACGGAAACGTTTCCTCCGTACTCGAACATCAGGCAACCCAACGCCGTCTGGATACATTATTTTAAAGGAAATAACAAAGTTCGAAACGTTCGCCAGAAACGCAGCAGGCCTACTCGCCAGAGGACCATCCCCTACTCGTGACCTTCAGGCCGTTCAAGACTCGATTCGGGAAAATATTGTGACCATTCCAGCCCGCGTTGGCGTTCTCGGGCTGACCTTCTGGGTTTGGTTGATTTCACTGACCGACATTTGAGAGGGCGGCGGGGCGGAACGCAGGACGCGTGTGACTCGAATGCTGGTCATGGCCGAACCGGTCGCTGGAATGCAGCAGCATGGAGATGCTGGAACGTTGACACCGGCGGCGGAACCTCGCTGGGCGCCTCAGACTCCGGCGGTAACGAGATCCAGCCCGCAAACTTGATCGTTTGCCAGCCAAAATATAGCAATACCTAGTGGATTAGTGGATCCTGCTTCGGAAACGGCCCCAATAGAATATAATGCATATGTTAAAACTAGCCGCCCTTTTGGCACCAGCCGCTGAAACTCCACACAATTATAAAGTTGACGTCTTTATTACCCTAAAAAGAAGGGTGGCAGCGGTAGAGTGTGATAGTTTGGCTTGAGAACCCCTAGTTCTCAACAAATTAAGCTCCTTCTCAACCACCTAAAGGTCCTCACAAGGTCATGGTACATGCCCTCAAAAAAATAAAGCTCATTTAAATTAAAGGAGACGTTCATATATTATAACTTAGTGGGTTAGAAAGAAAATAACACTTAAAAAAAAAAAAAGAAAAAAAAAAAAAGAAATAAATAAATAAATGACTAAATAAATAGTAATAGTAATAAATAAATAAATAAATAAAAATAAAATAAAATACTAATCGTTTTTTTCTTTCAGATGGGTAAAAACACCTGAGTAAAGGTGTTACATAAAATGATTAAAAGAATGGCCTCCAGTAGGGCATTATTTTAGGTGAAAAGTATTGTTTTACTCTCTAACGTAGTACTGTCTCCTCTATCCTAAACCTTTTTTTTTGCAGGTACGTAGAGAGTGTTACAGGCAGCTTTGAGATAACCATTATATGTACCGTACTCGTTACATTGTATAAAATTTATAAAGGATATATGTAAGTGCTACCAAGATTTCTGGTACACAGCTGTGAGAAAGCCTTGTATAAGTCCTGTATGCGAAATAACTGTTTCATTCCTTTTTTGTATTATCAAGGTCACCGAGGTGACGCTGTCGCCAAGGGAGTGCCAATGGAATATTGTCAGTTAGAAAATGTAGATCAGAGAGCCAACATCTCGATACTCTCTCGGTCCTAAAATTGATACTGTAATGGTAATTAAATTGAAAGTATTTTAAAAGCAATTAAATTTTGAACTGTGAAATATCTTAATGTGTGTTCATGTAAAATAGTCATTAGACATAATTAATAAAGAAATAAATAAAGGAACGTTTCACTATTCCAAAACTATTTTATTATTTGCTATATCAAAGTGATCTCTTAAATAGGGCCAATTAATCATTATAGAGATCAGTCTTTGTACATATATATATATATATATATATATATATATATATATATATATATATATATATATATATATATATATATATATATATATATATATATATATATATATGTCTCCTCTATGTCGCTTTCCTGCTCTCTCTCTCTCTCTCTCTCTCTCCTAAGGCTAATAATAATAATATGTAATAATAATATGTATATGTATGTATTTTTGTATGTATGTATGTGTGTAATAATGTGTGGAGGTCAGACACTCCCGGCTGGTCCGCTGGTGCGGATCCGCTTCAGACGGACTGCCAGGACTCTGGTCTGCGGACTAGGGGTGCGGAGACAGTCAGAGGTGTGAGGACTTACTTTGTGCGGATCAAAAAGGTTTCAGCTCTTTTGGTCCACCTGCCTCTAAAATGAAAGTATAGTTTAGCAATTAAAATTCTTATTGGTTAGAATAAAGAAATATAATTTTTATTTTAAGTTTATAATAATTATACTTTTAGTCTAAGACTTGTATTTTTAATAATTAAACTTCCAAAAATCCATAATGGTACCATATATAATAAATAACATTTAAATTGATTTTATAGGCTGAATGGCATTACCCTCACCTATAACTTTAATTAATTATATTATTGCTATAATAACTAGGTCGGTTCTTGGTGTGAGTCGGTACGAATAAGTATGTATGTGTGTGTGTGTGTGTATGTGTATGTGTATGTATGTGTATATATGTATGTGTATGTATGTGTTTGTTTGTTTGTTATGTATGTGTGTGTGTGTGTGTGTGTGTGTTCTTGTCCTGGATTGGTGTGAGGCGGTTTGTGGATGTTGTGCATCATGTTTTATTCATGTGTTTCTGTTTCAGCTTTTCCTCATTCGAGGTACAATCCTTGTTGCTCCATTTGGTTTCAGGTTCAAGGTCGTTTGTTTTCTTTCTTTAAATAATTATTACTCAATGGGTTCAACCTAAGACCATGTTTATGATTTTAGTTTGTCTTCGGTGTTTGTGAATTCGGACCTTTCTTGTCATTTGGGTAAATTAGGTTCATGAGTCAGTTCTTTATTCATGGGGCGTTGATATTTCTTTCCGGTCACTCATTTGTGCCAGTTCGCTTGCTGGCGGCTGGTATAAGTTTTCAAGTTTGGGTTTTGGTGTGTGAGATAGTTTTTGGCGAGCACCGATTCCACGATTTGTTTTATTTTGTTTTGTCGCGGCGGTTGGTGGCGCGACGCGGGCTTTCTGTGGGCTTTAAACGCTTCGGCTTGCAATCTAACTCTGCATCCGTGGAACACCACCTCTCTAACTCTAATCCTAACCCAGCACTGCTCCTGTCTGAGACCCAGCAGATGTCTAGGAATTCATCCTCTAACTCGTTTGCGTATCCAACTACAACTTATTTCATAATTTCCGTCTAAAAGAGATTGGAGTATTGCTGTAGTAACCTCCTTCTCCACCAACGGTCTCGAGAATCTCAGGAGTCCCTAACTTCGATGTTCTGTGTGGCCCAAATCGCTTAACATCTACTACAAGCGATGTGGCTTCTGCTACTGTTTCTAACAGGGTGGATTTTTTTTTTTTTGGACCTTGCTGCTTTAGGAATATTTATATCTTCTCATCCAAATACTACTGAGTTATCTATTTGGGTTTAATGTACACAACGAATGGTTAGGGATCCTCTCATGGCACTGGTTGCAGGTGTGGGGGGGGGAGGAGGCGGAATCATTTCAGCATTCCTCAACGATCTGGGAGCGACGCAAAATTAAAAGAAACCCACACATTTCCAAAGGATCGTCCCAACCAATTCTTGAACACACTTGACCTATGTTTCACCACTTTCAGGTCCTTCTCCTTGATACCCACCTTCATGTTGGTGGGTGAACGGCCCTTGTCTTGGTTTTGGTAACCTTATGCGGCATTAAAATTCGTGCCCTACGCGTTTTTTCTGGCACTTTAGTCGGGCTAATTAAGGGGCCTTGCGTTGCTTCTACGCTAGCTATATTGGAATGACTGCTTTGTCTCTGGTGACGCTTCGACTTCTGCCGATATGAGGTGGGAGCTGTAATCGTTGATGGGATGAGCAGGTTCATTCCTTCTTCGACTAAATCTTTCTCCTCACTGATAGCGGACAGTCGTGCTTTGTTCTCTGTGGCCATTTCAAAGGCTAGGGCAGCGCGTATCAGGAAGTGAGAAAAAAATTCTCGTTCTCCTATCACTCATGCTAATTCTGCTAGAAATCGTTGCAGGATACTCTTCGACGAGCAAAGCAGGCTTTCATCAAACGAAAGTGCGCTAACCTCCTTGTGGTTCTCCTACTGATAAATCTTTCTGGCCTCTTGCTAAAACATCTCTAACAACTTCTATAAATCTGTCTTTCCTCCTCTTATTCGCTCCGATGGATTTCTGTTGCTTATTCTCCAACTGAAAGGCCAATCTCTTCGGCCTCCCTTTATTTTCGTCTAACTCAACCCTGGACGATTCTGGCATTCCTCCCATCCTCCTCCTTCTCCTCTCAGATTTATCCTATGCCTTTGCCTGTGATTACATTCGATCAGGTGCATGGGCTCCAAATCAACGAACGTTAGGAAGGCGGGTGGCGGATGGCATTCCTCCCCGAGTTTGAGGGAATGTGCTTCGTGCTATCCCCGCCCTCGTTACTAACTATATTCTCTATGTCTCAATGCTAGCGCTTTCCTCGGTGTTTGGAGCATTTGTTTGAAAGTGGCTCTGATACATTTCACAACTGTCATGCAAATAACTGGCATTGTTCTGTATCTGAGATCTTTGGGCTCTTTACTCGAAGCTCGTCTGGCGGATCGTCTGGGATCTCGTTCAAAGCTAACCGATTGATTACAGCTTTCAGCGCTCAGGAATCTACTAGCGATATACTTTCTATCTTACTGATTTATAGTTTCCGCCCTTAGGAACTACAGGGAAGACTTGCGTGGTAGCGCTTGACATATCAAAGCATTTGACCGGGTATGCCACGCGTCACTGCTCTTAAACTCCCTCAACTGGGATTTCCTCCTTCTCTTTGCTTACTTATCTCATTTTTCTTTCAAATCGCTCAATATCGGCTGTTGTTTGATGGGGCGACTTCTTCTTCCTTTTCTGTAAATAGTGGTGTTCCTTAGGGTTCTGTCCTATCTCCTACTTTATTCCTACTTTTCATTAATGATCTTCTCACCTGCACATCTAACTCTATTCATTCTTATGCTGACTCAACTCTCCATTCTTCAACTCTTTTCAATTCTGCTCCTTCTTTTTTACTTCACCGTTGCTTCTACGTCTTAATCTTTCGATTCGCTGATCATGGATTAAATTTCCGGGTCGGTCGTCTGAACCTTGTAAGAAATTCAATTCTTTAAAAAAACTCAGCTCCTACAAATCTCCCTCTCTAAGACACCTTCTAGCGCCAATCTCTTTCGAGCAGTTCTCATCTCCTGTTGGCTCACTCTCGCTATCGCCTGCTTTCTCGCTCATCTTGGAAGAGCCTCACATCACAGCGGTTTGCTAGGGCGGCTTCCAAAGGAAACTGGGAATTCTGTTTAGACTGCGAGGACTTTTTTCCTCTTGCCTCGGGTTGTCCCAGCCTTAGGGGCCTCATCCCGCCCTTGTATGGTGCTGCTCAACCTATCTGGGGCTCTGGTTTGCCCGGCTTTGGATGGTCGAGTCCAAAGGCCAAGGCATGAGCTGTTCTGTAGGCACCAGTTCCCTTGACCCTCTATCTCGATTTTGGTGCTTTATCTCTTTTCTATAGGTGCCACTTGGCGGCGGCGGGTGCTCGAGGAGCTTAGCA
>JABUQX010090330.1:0-23659 GCA_015478945.1 Trachelipus rathkii | reverse complement strand
AAGAGAGAAGATATTTAGGACAAAATCGTAATTTTTAAGAGTTCTAAATTTGTAATGTGAAAAATTTAAGCAAAAGCGTTCATTTTAGAACTTAAAATTTTTTTCTTAAAACAGGTTTTCAGAACTAAATGAAATATTTGGTATATAAAAACATGAAATATTGAAATTAAATTAAAAAAAGTCAACGTCAATTTAAGACACCTAAAACTATTAATAAATTCACTTTTTTGCTTTTTGAAATTGCATTTTAAAGAAACACATTATTTTTTCAAATGCTGAAAATACCGTTAAAAACTCAATTTTAAGAATTAACAAATAATTTCAAATGTTGAAATTTAGGAAAAATCGTACTTTTAAGAGTTCTAAATTTGTAATGTGAAAATTTAAGAAAAAGCGTAATTTTAGAAGTTAAAATTTTTTATTAAAACAGGTTTTCACAACTAATGAAATATTTGGTATATAAAAACAAATATTGAAATTTCATCAAAAAACGTCAATTTAAGACACCTAAAACTATTAATAAATTTCTATTTCTGCTTTTTGAAATTGCATTTCAATGCAACACATTATTTTTTCAAATGCTGAAAATACCGCGTTAAAAACTCAATTTTAAGAATTCCAAATAATTTCAAATATTGAAAAATAGGAAAAATCGTACTTTTTAGAAGTTCTAAATTTGTAATGTGAAAATTTAAGAAAAAGCGTAATTTTAGAAATTAAAATTTTTTATTAAAACAGGTTTTCATAACTAATGAAATATTTGGTATATAAAAACAAATATTGAAATTTCATCAAAAAACGTCAATTTAAGACACCTAAAACTATTAATAAATTCACTTTTTTGCTTTTGAAATTGCATATTTCAATTAAAAACACATTATTTTTTCAAATGCTGAAAATACCGTTAAAAACTCAATTTTAAGATTTACCAAATAATTTCAAATGTTGAAATTTAGGAAAAATCGTACTTTTAAGAGTTCTAAATTTGTAATGTGAAAATTTAAGAAAAAGCGTAATTTTAGAAGTTAAATTTTTTTATTAAAACAGGTTTTCACAACTAATGAAATATTTGGTATATAAAAACAAATATTGAAATTTCATTAAAAAACGTCAATTTAAGACACCTAAAACAATTAATAAATTCTCTTTTCTGCTTTTTGAAATTGCATTTCAATGAAACACATTAATTTTTTTGAAATTTTAAAATAACCATTAAAAACTAAATTTTAGGAGAGTTACCAAATAATTTCAAATGTTGAAATTTTTAGAAAATCGTATTATTAGGAGTTCTAAATTAAGTGAAAAATCAAAAGCGTAATTTTAGAAGTTAAATTTTTTTATTAAAACAGGTTTTCACAACTAATGAAATATTTGGTATATAAAAACAAATATTGAAATTTCATTAAAAAACGTTAATTTAAGACACCTAAAACTATTAATAAATTCACTTTTCTGCTTTTTGAAATTGCATTTCAAAAGAAACACATTAGTGGTTTTTTCAAATGCTGAAAATACCGTTAAAAACTCAATTTTAAGATTTACCAAATAATTTCAAATGTTGAAATTTAGGAAAAATCGTACTTTTAAGAGTTCTAAATTTGTAATGTGAAAATTTAAGAAAAAGCGTAATTTTAGAAGTTAAATTTTTTTATTAAAACAGGTTTTCACAACTAATGAAATATTTGGTATATAAAAACAAATATTGAAATTTCATTAAAAAAAACGTCAATTTAAGACACCTAAAAACTATTAATAAATTTACTTTTCTGCTTTTTGAAATTGCATTTCAATGAAACACATTATTTTTTCAAATGCTGAAAATACCGTTAAAAACTCAATTTTAAGATTTACCAAATAATTTCAAATGTTGAAATTTAGGAAAAATCGTACTTTTAAGAGTTCTAAATTTGTAATGTGAAAATTTAAGCAAAAGCGTAATTTTAGAAGTTAAAATTTTTTATTAAAACAGGTTTTCAAAACTAATGAAATATTTGGTATATAAAAACAAATATTGAAATTTCATCAAAAAACGTCAATTTAAGACACCTAAAACTATTAATAAATTCCTATTTCTGCTTTTTGAAATTGCATTTCAATGCAACACATTATTTTTTTACAAAAATGCTGAAAATACCGTTAATAAAACTTAATTTTAAAGAATTACCAAATAATTTCAAATGTTGAAATTTAGGAAAAATCGTACTTTTAAGAGTTCTAAATTTGTAATGTGAAAATTTAAGAAAAAGCGTAATTTTAGAAGTTAAAATTTTTTATTAAAACAGGTTTTCACAACTAATGAAATATTTGGTATATAAAAACAAATATTGAAATTTCATTAAAAAACGTCAATTTAAGACACCTAAAACTATTAATAAATTCACTTTTTTGCTTTTTGAAATTGCATTTAAAAGAAACACATTATTTTTTCAAATGCTGAAAATACCGTTAAAAACTCAATTTTAAGATTTACCAAATAATTTCAAATGTTCAAATTTAGGAAAAATCGTACTTTTAAGAGTTCTAAATTTGTAATGTGAAAATTTAAGAAAAAGCGTAATTTTTAGAAAGTAATTTTTTTTAAATTTAGGTAAAAGTTTTGACAACTAATGAAATATTTGGTATATAAAAACAAATATTGAAATTTCATTAAAAAACGTCAATTTAAGACACCTAAAAAAAAATAATGTGTTTCATTGAAATGCAATTTCAAAAAGCAGAAAAGTAAATTTATTAATAGTTTTAGAATTTAAGACACCTAAAACTATTAATAAATTTACTTTTCTGCTTTTTGAAATTGCATTTCAATGAAACACATTATTTTTTCAAATGCTGAAAATACCGTTAAAAACTCAATTTTAAGATTTACCAAATAATTTCAAATGTTGAAATTTAGGAAAAATCGTACTTTTAAGAGTTCTAAATTTGTAATGTGAAAATTTAAGAAAAAGCGTAATTTTAGAAGTTAAAATTTTTTATTAAAACAGGTTTTCAAAACTAATGAAATATTTGGTTTAAAAAAACAAAAAATATTGAAATTTCATTAAAAAACGTCAATTTAAGACACCTAAAACTATTAATAAATTCTCTTTTCTGCTTTTTGAAATTGCATTTCAATGAAAAAAACGTCAATTATAATGCTGAAAATACCGTTAAAAACTCAATTTTAAGAATTACCAAATAATTTCAAATGTTGAAATTTAGGAAAAATCGTACTTTTAAGAGTTCTAAATTTGTAATGTGAAAATTTAAGAAAAAGCGTAATTTTAGAAGTAAAATTTTTTAATTAAACAGGTTTTCACAACTAATGAAATATTTGGTATATAAAAACAAATATTGAAATTTCATTAAAAAACGTCAATTTAAGACACCTAAAACTATTAATAAATTCTCTTTTCTGCTTTTTGAAATTGCATTTCAATGAAACACATTATTTTTTCAAATGCTGAAAATACCGTTAAAAACTCAATTTTAAGATTTACCAAATAATTTCAAATGTTGAAATTTAGGAAAAATCGTACTTTTAAGAGTCAGGTTTTCACAACTAATATGAAATTTAACGAAAAAGCGTAATTTTAGCAGTTAAAATTTTTTTATTAAAAACAGGTTTTTCACAACTAATGAAATATTGGTATATAAAAACAAATATTGAAATTTCATTAAAAAACGTCAATTTAAGACACCTAAAACAATTAATAAATTCTCTTTTCTGCTTTTTGAAATAGCATTTCAATGCAACACATTATTTTTTCAAATGCTTAAAATACCGTTAAAAACTCAATTTTAAGAATTAACAAAATAATTTCAAATGTTGAAATTTAGGAAAAATCGTACTTTTAAGAGTTCTAAATTTGTAATGTGAAAATTTAAGCAAAAGCGTAAATTTTAGAAGTTAAAATTTTTTATTAAAACAGGTTTTCACAACTAATGAAATATTTGGTATATAAAAACAAATATTGAAATTTCATTAAAAAACGTCAATTTAAGACACCTAAAACTATTAATAAATTCACTTTTTTGCTTTTTTTAAAATTGCATTTTAAAGAAACACATTATTTTTTCAAATGCTGAAAATACCGTTAAAAACTCAATTTTAAGATTAACCAAATAATTTCAAATGTTGAAATTTAGGAAAAATCGTACTTTTAAGAGTTCTAAATTTGTAATGTGAAAATTTAAGAAAAAGCGTAATTTTAGAAGTTAAATTTTTTTATTAAAACAGGTTTTCACAACTAATGAAATATTTGGTATATAAAAACAAATATTGAAATTTCATTAAAAAACGTCAATTTCAGACACCTAAAACAATTAATAAATTCTCTTTTCTGCTTTTTGAAATTGCATTTCAATGAAACACATTATTTTTTCAAATGCTGAAAATACCGTTAAAAACTCAATTTTAAGATTTACCAATAAATTTCAAATGTTGAAATTTAGGAAAAATCGTACTTTTAAGAGTTCTAAATTTGTAATGTGAAAATTTAAGAAAAAGCGTAATTTTAGAAGTTAAGTTTTTTTATTAAAACAGGTTTTCACAACTAATGAAATATTTGGTATATAAAAACAAATATTGAAATTTCATTAAAAAACGTCAATTTAAGACACCTAAAACAATTAATAAATTCTCTTTTCTGCTTTTTGAAATTGCATTTCAATGAAACACATTATTTTTTCAAATGCTGAAAATACCGTTAAAAACTCAATTTTAAGAATTACAAAATAATTTCAAATGTTGAAATTTAGGAAAAATCGTACTTTTAAGAGTTCTAAATTTGTAATGTGAAAATTTAAGCAAAAGCGTAATTTTAGAAGTTAAATTTTTTTATTAAAACAGGTTTTCACAACTAATGAAATATTTGGTATATAAAAACAAATTTTGAAATTTCATTAAAAAACGTCAATTTAAGACACCAAAAACTATTAATAAATTCTCTTTTCTGCTTTTTGAAATTGCATTTTAAAGAAACACATTATTTTTTCAAATGCTGAAAATACCGTTAAAAACTCAATTTTAAGATTTACCAAATAATTTCAAATGTTGAAATTTAGGAAAAATCGTACTTTTAAGAGTTCTAAATTTGTAATGTGAAAATTTAAGAAAAAGCGTAATTTTAGAAGTTAAATTTTTTTATTAAAACAGGTTTTCACAACTAATGAAAATTTAGTATATAAAAACAAATATTGAAATTTCATTAAAAAACGTCAATTTAAGACACCTAAAACAATTAATAAATTCTCTTTTCTGCTTTTTGAAATTGCATTTCAATGAAACACATTATTTTTTTCAAATGCTGAAAATACCGTTAAAAACTCAATTTTAAGATTACCAAATAATTTCAAATGTTGAAATTTAGGAAAAATCGTACTTTTAAGAGTTCTAAATTTGTAATGTGAAAATTTAAGAAAAAGCGTAATTTTAGAAAGTTAAAAATTTTTTATTAAAACAGGTTTTCACAACTAATGAAATATTTGGTATATAAAAAACAAATATTGAAATTTCATTAAAAAACGTCAATTTAAGACACCTAAAACAATTAATAAATTCTCTTTTCTGCTTTTTGAAATAGCATTTCAATGAAACACATTATTTTTTCAAATGCTGAAAATACCGTTAAAAACTCAATTTTAAGATTTACCAAATAATTTCAAATGTTGAAATTTAGGAAAAATCGTATTTTTAAGAGTTCTAAATTTGTAATGTGAAAATTTAAGCAAAAGCGTAATTTTAGAAGTTAAAATTTTTTATTAAAACAGGTTTTCACAACTAATGAAATGTTTGGTATATAAAAACAAATATTGAAATTTCATTAAAAAACGTGAAAATTAAGAAACACCGAAAACTTTTAGAATTAATTTTTTTTTTTTTACAATTTTATTTAAAAAACACATTTATTTTTTCAAAATGCTGAAGAAGTCAGTTAAAAACTGAAATTAAATTTTTTACCAAATATCCACAAATGTTCAATATTTATGAAAAATCAGTATTGTTAAGAGTTTTTAAATTTTGTAATTTGAAAATTTAAAAAAAAGCTAATTTTATAAAGTTAAATTTATTTTTTATTAAAACAGGTTTTCACAACTAATGAAATTTTTGGTATATAAAAACAAATATTGAAATTTCATTAAAAAACGTCAATTTAAGACACCTAAAACTATTAATAAATTCTCTTTTCTGCTTTTTGAAATTGCATTTCAATGAAACACATTATTTTTTCAAATGCTGAAAATACCGTTAAAAACTCAATTTTAAGAATTACAAAAATAATTTCAAATGTTGAAATTTAGGAAAAATCGTACTTTTAAGAGTTCTAAATTTGTAATGTGAAAATTTAAGAAAAAGCGTAATTTTAGAAGTTAAATTTTTTTTATTAAAACAGGTTTTCACAACTAATGAAATATTTGGTATATAAAAACAAATATTGAAATTTCATTAAAAAACGTCAATTTAAGACACCTAAAACAATTAATAAATTCTCTTTTCTGCTTTTTGAAATTGCATTTCAATGAAACACATTATTTTTTCAAATGCTGAAAATACCGTTAAAAACTCAATTTTAAGATTTACCAAATAATTTCAAATGTTGAAATTTAGGAAAAATCGTACTTTTAAGAGTTCTAAATTTGTAATGTGAAAATTTAAGAAAAGGCGTAATTTTAGAAGTTAAAATTTTTTATTAAAACAGGTTTTCACAACTAATGAAATATTTGGTATATAAAAACAAATATTGAAATTTCATTAAAAAAAGTCAATTTAAGACACCTAAAACTATTAATAAATTCACTTTTCTGCTTTTTGAAATTGCATTTTAAAGAAACACATTATTTTTTTTCAAATGCTGAAAATACCGTTAAAAACTCAATTTTAAGATTTACCAAATAATTTCAAATGTTGAAATTTTTAGGAAAAAAATTATTTTTTAAAATTTCTTAAATAATAATTTTAATAATTAAGAAAGCGTAATTTAGAAGTTAAATTTTTTTATTAAACAGGTTTTCACAACTAATGAAATATTTGGTATATAAAAACAAATATTGAAATTTCATTAAAAAACGTCAATTTAAGACACCTAAAACTATTAATAAATTTACTTTTCTGCTTTTTGAAATTGCATTTCAATGAAACACATTATTTTTTCAAATGCTGAAAATACCGTTAAAAACTCAATTTTAAGAATTACAAAATAATTTCAAATGTTGAAATATAGGAAAAATCGTACTTTTAAGAGTTCTAAATTTGTAATGTGAAAATTTAAGAAAAAGCGTAATTCTAGAAGTTAAAATTTTTTATTAAAACAGGTTTTCACAACTAATGAAATATTTGGTATATAAAAACAAATATTGAAATTTCATTAAAAAACGTCAATTTAAGACACCTAAAACAATTAATAAATTCTCTTTTCTGCTTTTTGAAATTGCATTTCAATGAAACACATTATTTTTTCAAATGCTGAAAATACCGTTAAAAACTAAATTTTAAGAATTACAAAATAATTTCAAATGTTGAAATTTAGGAAAAATCGTACTTTTAAGAGTTCTAAATTTGTAATGTGAAAATTTAAGCAAAAGCGTAATTTTAGAAGTTTAATATTTTTTTTATTAAAACAGGTTTTCACAACTAATGAAATATTTGGTATATAAAAACAAATATTGAAATTTCATTAAAAAAACGTCAATTTAAGACACCTAAAACTATTAATAAATTCACTTTTCTGCTTTTTGAAATTGCATTTCAATGAAACACATTATTTTTTCAAATGCTGAAAATACCGTTAAAAACTCAATTTTAAGATTTACCAAATAATTTCAAATGTTGAAATTTAGGAAAAATCGTACTTTTAAGAGTTCTAAATTTGTAATGTGAAAATTTAAGAAAAAGCGTAATTTTAGAAATTAAATTTTTTTATTAAAACAGGTTTTCACAACTAAGGAAATTTTTAGTATATAAAAACAAATATTGAAATTTCATTAAAAAACGTCAATTTAAGACACCTAAAACTATTAATAAATTTTCTTTTCTGCTTTTTGAAATTGCATTTCAATGAAACACATTATTTTTTCAAATGCTGAAAATACCGTTAAAAACTCAATTTTAAGATTTACCAAATAATATCAAATGTTGAAATTTAGGAAAAATCGACTTTTAAAGAGTTCTAAAATTTTTAATGTGAAAATTTAAAAAAAAAAGCGTAATTTTAAAAGTTAAAAATTTTTTATTAAAACAGGTTTTCAAAACTAATGAAATATTTGGTATATAAAAACAAATATTGAAATTTCATCAAAAAACGTCAATTTAAGACACCTAAAACTATTAATAAATTTCTATTTCTGCTTTTTGAAATTGCATTTCAATGCAACACATTATTTTTTCAAATGCTGAAAATACCGTTAAAAACTAAATTTTAAGAATTACCAAATAATTTCAAATGTTGAAATTTAGGAAAAATCGTACTTTTAAGAGTTCTAAATTTGTAATGTGAAAATTTAAGAAAAAGCGTAATTTTAGAAGTTAAAATTTTTTATTAAAACAGGTTTTCACAACTAATGAAATATTTGGGTATATAGGAAAAAGCAAATATTAATAATTCATGAAATCTCGATTCCAAGACACCTAAAACTATTAATAAATTCTCTTTTCTGCTTTTTGAAATTGCATTTTAATGAAACACATTATTTTTTCAAATGCTGAAAATACCGTTAAAAACTCAATTTTAAGATTTACCAAATAATTTCAAATGTTGAAATTTAGGAAAAATCGTACTTTTAAGAGTTCTAAATTTGTAATGTGAAAATTTAAGAAAAAGCGTAATTTTAGAAGTTAAATTTTTTTATTAAAACAGGTTTTTACAACTAATGAAATATTTGGTATATAAAAACAAATATTGAAATTTCATAAAAAAAACGTCAATTTAAGACACCTAAAACTAATAATAAATTTACTTTTCTGCTTTTTGAAATTGCATTTCAATGAAACATATTTTTTCAAATGCTGAAAATCCCGTTAAAAATTCAATTTTAAGATTTAACAAATAATTTCAAATGTTGAAATTTAGGGAAAATCGTACTTTTAAGAGTTCTAAATTTGTAATGTGAAAATTTAAGAAAAAGCGTAATTTTAGAAGTTAAATTTTTTTATTAAAACAGGTTTTCACAACTAATGAAATATTTGGTATATAAAACAAATATTGAAATTTCATTAAAAAACGTCAATTTAAGACACCTAAAACTATTAATAAATTCTCTTTTCTGCTTTTTGAAATTGCATTTCAATGCAACACATTATTTTTTCAAATGCTGAAAATACCGTTAAAAACTCAATTTTAAGAATTACAAAATAATTTCAAATGTTGAAATTTAGGAAAAATCGTTCTTTTAAGAGTTCTAAATTTGTAATGTGAAAATTTAAGAAAAAGCGTAATTTTAAAGAAGTTAAAATTTTTTATTAAAACAGGTTTTCACAACTATAAAATTGGTATATAAAAACAAATATTGAAATTTCAGGAAAAGTCGTACTTTTAAGCACATTAAAAATAATAAATTCTCTTTTCTGCTTTTTGAAATTGCATTTCAATGAAACACATTATTTTTTCAAATGCTGAAAATACCGTTTAAAACTCAATTTTAAGAATTACCAAATAATTTCAAATGTTGAAATTTAGGAATGAAACACATTATTTTTTCAAATTCTGAAATCTGGAAAAATTTAAGCAAAGCCGTAATTTTTTAAGAAGTTTAAAATTTTTTTATTTAAAACAGGTTTTCACAACTAATGAAATATTTGGTTATATAAAAACAAATATTGAAATTTCATTAAAAAAACGTCAATTTAAGACACCTAAAACTATTAATAAATTCGCTTTTCTGCTTTTTGAAATTGCATTTCAATGAAACACATTATTTTTTCAATTATTGAAAATTTCATTATAAAATCGCCATTTTAAGATTTACCTAAATTAACTCCTCAATGTTGAAATTTGAAAAATCGTACTTTTTAAAAGTTTTTAATTTTTGTAATGTGAAAATTTAAGAAAAAGCGTAATTTTAGAAGTTAAATTTTTTTATTAAACAGGTTTTCACAACTAATGAAATATTTGGTATATAAAAACAAATATTGAAAATTTCATTAAAAACGTCAATTTAAGACAACCTAAAACTATTAAATAAATTCTCTTTTTAGCCTTTTTGAAATTGCATTTCAATGAAAAAAAATTATTTTTTTTCAAATGCTGAAAATACCGTTAAAAACTCAATTTTAAGAATTACCAAATAATTTCAAATGTTGAAATTTATGAAAAATCGTACTTTTAAGAGTTCTAAATTTGTAATGTGAAAATTTAAGAAAAAGCGTAATTTTAGAAGTTAAAATTTTTTTATTAAAACATGTTTTCACAACTAATGAAATATTTGGTATATAAAAACAAATATTGAAATTCATTTAAAAACGTCAAATTTAAGACACCTTAAAACAATTAATAAATTCTCTTTTCTGCTTTTTGAAATTGCATTTCAATGAAACACATTATTTTTTCAAATGCTGAAAATACCGTTAAAAACTCAATTTTAAGAATTACAAAATAATTTCAAATGTTGAAATTTAGGAAAAATCGTATTTTTAAGAGTTCTAAATTTGTAATGTGAAAATTTAAGCAAAAGCGTAATTTTAGAAGTTAAAATTTTTTATTAAAACAGGTTTTCACAACTAATGAAATATTTGGTATATAAAAACAAATATTGAAATTTCATTAAAAAACGTCAATTTAAGACACCTAAAACTATTAATAAATTCACTTTTTTGCTTTTTGAAATTGCATTTTAATGAAACACATTATTTTTTTCAAATGCTGAAAATCCCGTAAAAAACTCAATTTTAAGAAGATTTACAAAAATAAGTTGAATTGTTGAAGACTAAGCAAAAAGAAAAATCGTACTTTAAGAGTTCTAAATTTGTAATGTGAAAATTTAAGAAAAAGCGTAATTTTAGAAGATTATTTTTTAATAAAACAGGTTTTCATAACAAATGAAATATTTGGTATATAAAAACAAATATTGAAATTTCATTAAAAAACGTCATTTAAGACACCTAAAACTATTAATAAATTCACTTTTCTGCTTTTTGAAATTGCATTTCAATGAAACACATTATTTTTCAAATGCTGAAAATACCGTTAAAAACTCAATTTTAAGATTTACCAAATAATTTCAAATGTTGAAATTTAGGAAAAATCGTACTTTTAAGAGTTCTAAATTTGTAATGTGAAAATTTAAGAAAAAGCGTAATTTTAGAAGTTAAAATTTTTTATTAAAACAGGTTTTCACAACTAATGAAATATTTGGTATATAAAAACAAATATTAAAATTTCATCAAAAAACGTCAATTTAAGACACCTAAAACTATTAATAAATTCTCATTTCTGCTTTTTGAAATTGCATTTCAATGCAACACATTATTTTTTCAAATGCTGAAAATACCGTTAAAAACTAAATTTTAAAGGAGTTACCAAATCATTCAATATGTGAAATAAAGGTAAAAATCGTACTTTAAGAGTTTTAAATTTGTAGTGTGAAAATTTATATGAAAAAGCGTAATTTTAGAAGTTAAAATTTTATTAAACAGGTTTTCACACTAATGAAATATTTTGGTATATAAAAACCAAATTATTGAAAAAATTTCATTAAAAAACGTTCATTTAAGACACCTAAACTATTATAAATTCACTTTTTGCTTTTTGAAATGGCATTTAAAGAAACACATTATTTTTTCCAAATGCTGAAAATAACCGTTAAAAACTCAATTTAAGATTTACGCAAAATAATTTCAAATGTTGAAATTTAGGAAAATATCGTACTTTTAAGAATTTCTAAAATTTGTAATGGTGAAAATTTAAAGAAAAGCGTAATTTTTAGAAGTTAAGATTTTTTTTATTAAACAGGTCTTCACAACTAATGAAATACTTTTGGTATATAAAAACAAATATTGAAATTTCATTAAAAAACGTCAATTTAAGACACCTAAAACTATTATAAATTACCTTTTCTGCTTTTTGAAAATTGCATTTCAAATGAAACATATTTTTTTTTCAAATGCTGAAAATCCGGTTAAAAACTCAATTTTATTAAGATTTAACACATAATTTCAAATGTTGAAATTTAGGTAAAAATCGTACTTTTAAGAGTTCTAAATTTGTAATGTGAAAATTTAAGAAAAAGCGTAATTTTAGAAGTTAAATTTTTTTATTAAAACAGGTTTTCACAACTAATGAAATATTTGGTATATAAAAACAAATATTGAAATTTCATTAAAAAACGTCAATTTAAGACACCTAAAACTATTAATAAATTCACTTGTCTTTTTTTTTTTGAAAATTGCATTTTTCAAAAATTTGCTACAAATATTTTTCTGCTTGAATGACCGTTAAAAACTCAATTTTAAGATTTAACCAATAATTTCCAATGTTGAAATTTAGGAAAAATCGTACTTTTAAGAGTTCTAAATTTGTAATGTGAAAATTTAAGAAAAAGCGTAATTTTAGAAGTTAAATTTTTTTATTAAAAACCGTTTCACTACTAATGAAATATTTGGGTATATAAAAACAAATATTGAAATTTCATTAAAAAACGTCAATTTAAGACACCTAAAAAAAAATAATGTGTTTCATTGAAATGCAATTTCAAAAAGCAGAAAAGTAAATTTATTAATAGTTTTAGAATTTAAGACACCTAAAACTATTAATAAATTTACTTTTCTGCTTTTTGAAATTGCATTTCAATGAAACACATTATTTTTTCAAATGCTGAAAATACCGTTAAAAACTCAATTTTAAGATTTACCAAATAATTTCAAATGTTGAAATTTAGGAAAAATCGTACTTTTAAGAGTTCTAAATTTGTAATGTGAAAATTTAAGAAAAAGCGTAATTTTCGAAGTTAAAATTTTTTATTAAAACAGGTTTTCACAACTAATGAAATATTTGGTATATAAAAACAAATATTGAAATTTCATTAAAAAACGTCAATTTAAGACACCTAAAACAATTAATAAATTCTCTTTTCTGCTTTTTGAAATTGCATTTCACTGCAACACACTATTTTTTCAAATGCTGAAAATACCGTTAAAAACTCAAATTTTTAAGAATTACCAAATAAATTTCAAATGTTGAAATATAGAGGAAAAATCGTACTTTTATAGAGTTCTATATTTTATGTAATGTGAAAATTTAAGAAAAAGCGTAATTTTAGAAGTTAAATTTTTTTATTAAAACAGGTTTTCAAAACTAATGAAATATTTGGTATATAAAAACAAATATTGAAATTTCATTAAAAAACGTCAATTTAAGACACCTAAAACAATAAATAAATTCTCTTTTCTGCTTTTTGAAATTGCATTTCAATGAAACACATTATTTTTTCAAATGCTGAAAATACCGTTAAAAACTCAATTTTAAGATTTACCAAATAATTTCAAAATGTTGAAGATAATGACAAAATCGTACTTTTGAGTTATGTTCTAAATATTGTATTATGTGAAAATTTTAAAGCAAAAGCGTAATTTTAGAAGTTAAAATTTTTTTATTAAAACAGGTTTTCACAACTAATAGAAATTATTTGGTATATGAAAACAAATTTTGTGAATTTCCATGAAAAAACATTAATTTTAGACACCTGTAACTTTAATAAATTGACTGTGTTGCATAGACATTGCATTTTTAAGAGTAAACAATTAATTTTTTTTCCAAATGCTGAAAATACCGTTAAAAACTCAATTTTAAGATTAACCAAATAATTTCAAATGTTGAAATTTAGGAAAAATCGTACTTTTAAGAGTTCTAAATTTGTAATGGTAAAATTTAAGAAAAAGCGTAATTTTAGAAGTTAAGATTTTTTTAGTAAAACAGGCTTTTAACCACTAAATGCAATTTTTAAGTATTATAAAAACAATATTGAAATTTCATATAAAAAACGTCAATTTAAGAACACCTAAAACTATGTTAATAAATTTACTTTTCTGCTTTTTGGAAATTGCATTTCAATAATAGCATACATTATATTGTCTAATGGAAAATTCCGTAAAAATTCAATTTCAGATTTACCAACAATTTTCAATGTTGAAATTTAAGGGGAAAAATCGTACCCTTTTAAGAGTTCTTAAATTTGTAAGTGAAATTTAGGCAGAAAGCGAATTTTAGAAGTTAAAATTTTTTTAATTAACAGGTTTGTTACTAACTAATGAAAATATTTAATATATAAAAACAAATATATTAAAAATTTCATTAAAAAAAGCGTCAGATTTAGACACCTAAACAATTATAATTCAACCAAAGGTTGTATCTGCTTTTGAATTTCGTTTGAATGAAAAACACTTAATTTTTTCAATTTATGAAATTCGTTCGAAGTTCAATTTTAAGATTTACCAAATAGATTTTCAAAATGTTAAAATATAGGAAAAATCGTACTTTTAAGAGTTCTAAATTTGTAATGTGAAAATTTAAGAAAAAGCGTAATTTTAGAAGATAAATTTTTTTATTAAAACAGGTTTTTTCACAAAGCTAATAAATAATTTTTTTTTGGGTTTTATCCTTAAAAAAAAACAAACTATGAAATTTTCATTAAAAACGTATTTAAGACACCTAAAACTATTAATAAATTCTCTTTTCTGTTTTTTGAAATTGCATTTCAATGAAACACATTATTTTTTCAAATGATCTTGATGGTGGACGTTTCAATTTATGGACCCTAATAAGGTCGCTAATATTTTTTTAAAAATAATGGAGTTTTTTTTGGAAAATTTTATTAAAGAAGCTTTTTTTTGACTCTTTTACTTTTGCACCTACAGGGTTTGGGAATTTATTTATATTTGTTTTTTATAAAGCATTTCCTAAGCAAGAGAGACAGCATATCTGGATGTGGTCCGTTTAAAAACATAGACCAATATTAGATCGTTAAAAAGTTAAAAAATAATGCAATTCTTTCGGAAAATTTTATTAAAGCAGCAAGATTGTAGCTCTTATAACTTGGTACGTACGTGGTTTGGGAATTTAATTTTAATTTTGTTTTATAAAGCATCTTCTTTGTAAGAGAGCCAACATATCTGGATATAGGACGGCTAATTTTAAAGACATAATTTAAGTAGTTTAAAAGTTACGAATTGAGAAAAAATTTCGGAAAATTTGAATAAAGGAAAAAGATTGTAACACTTATAACTTTGTACCTACGGGATTTGGGGAATTTATTTTAGATTTTATATCATATAGCACGTCATACATAAGAGAGCCAACATATCTTGATGTTGGATGTTTAAATTTATGGACCTTAACTAGGTCGCTAAAAAATATTTTTAAAAATAATTGAGTTTTTTTTGGAAAATTTAATTAAAGAATCTTTATTTTAATTCATTTACTTTTGCACTTACGGGGTTTGGGAATTTTATTATATCTGTTTTTTTATAAAGCATTTCCTACGCAAGAGAGACAGCATATCTGGGTGTGGGCCGTTTTAAAAAATTCAATAGAATATTAGATCGTTTTTTTTTTTTTTTTTTTTTTTTTTTTTTTTTTTTTTTTTTTTTTTTTTTTTTTTTTTATTTTTTTTTTTTTTTTTTTTTTTTTTTTTTTTTTTTAAAAAGTTTTAATGAAATTTCAATATTTGTTCGAAAAATTTTATTAAAGCAGCAAGATTGTAGCTCTTATAACTTGGTACGTACGTGGTTTGGGAATTTAATTTTACTTTTGTTTTATAAAGCATCTCTCATGTAAGAGAGCTAACATATCTGGATGTAGGTTGGCTCATTTTAAATACATAATTTAAGTCGTTTAAAAGTTAAGAATTGAGAAAAAATTTCAGAAAATTTGAATAAAGGAACAAGATTGTAATTCTTGTAACTTAATACCTACGGGGTTTGGGAATTTATTTGGAATTTTATTTCTGAAAGCAAGTCCTGAATAAGAGAGCCAACATATCTTGATGTGGGTCGTTTTATTTTATGGACCATAATTAGGTCGCTAAAATGTTTAAAAAATAATGGAGATTTTTTTTTTGAAAAATTTAATTAAAGAAGCTTTTTTTTAAACTCTTTTACCTTTGCACCAACGGGGTTTGGGAATTTATTTATATTTGTTTTTTATAAAGCATTTCCTAAGCAAGAGAGACAGCATATCTGGATTTGGTCCGTTTAAAAACATAGACGAATATTAGATCGTTAAAAAGTTAAAAAATAATGCAATTCTTTCGAAAAATTTTATTAAAGCAGCAAGATTGTAGTTCTTAAAACTTGGTACATACGTGGTTTGGGAATTTAATTTTACATTTGCTTTATAAAGCATCTTACTTGTAAGAGAGCCAACATATCTGGTATTGTTAGGCGGCTATTTTAAAAGACATAAATTAAGTCGTTTAAAAGTTAAGATTGAGAAAAAATTTCGGAAATTTGAATAATAGAACAAGATTGTAACTTTTGTAACTTTGTAAACCTACGGTGTTTGGTAACATTATTTAGAATTTTATTTCATATAGCACGTCCTAATAGGAGAGCCAACATATCTTGATGTGTGATCAAATTTTTTTTTTTCGATTCTTATTTATCATTAATAGGTCGCTAAATTGTTTTAAAAATAATGTTTTTTTTTTATGGAAAATTTGATTAAAGAAGCTTTATTTTAACTCCTTTACCTTTGCACCTACGGGGTTTGGGAATTTATTTAATTTGTATTTTATAAAAAGCATTTTCCTAAGCAAGAAGACAGCATATTGGATGTGGCCGTTTAAAAAAAGACCAAATATTAGATCGTTAAAAAAGTTAAAAAAATAATGGCATTTTCTTTCCGGAAAATTTTTATTAAAGCAGAAAGATTTAAGCTCTTATAACTTGGTACGTACGTGGTTTGGGAATTTAATTTTACCTTTGGTTTAAAAGCATCTCCCATGTAAGAGAGCCACATATCTGAATGTAGGCGGCTCATTTTAAAGACATAATTTAAGTCGTTTAAAAGTTGAGAATTGAGAAAATTCGCAAAATTTGAATAAAGGAACAAGATTGTAATTCCTCTAACTTAATACCTACGGGTTGGGAATTTATTTAGAATTTTCTTTCATAAAGCAAGTCCTGAATAAGAAAGCCAACATATCTTAATGTGGGCCGTTTTAACTCTTTTACCTTTGCACCTACGGGGTTTGGGAATTTATTTATATTTTGTTTTTATTTTTATTTCCTTAGCAAGAGAGACAGCATATCTGGGTGTGGGCCGTTTAAAAACATAGACCAATACTTAGATCGTTAAAAAAAGTTAAAAAAATAATGCATTCTTTCGGAAAATTTATTAAAGCCAGCATGATTGTTAGGTCTTATAACATGGTACATACGTGGTGTGGGAATTTAATTTTACTTTTGTTTTAATAACGCATCTCACTTGTAAGAAAGCCAACATATCTGGATATAGGGCGGCTCATTTTAAAGACATATGACATAATTTAAGTCGTTTATAAGTTAAGAATTGAGAAAAATTTCGGAAAATTTGAATAATAGGAACAAGATCGTAATTCTTTTACCTTAGTACCTACGGGGTTTTGGAATTTTATTTAGAATTTTATTCATATAGCATGTATAATAAGAGAGCCAACTTATCCTTGATTGTGGGCCGTTTCATTTAAGTGGACTTTAATTAGTCCGTTAAAATGTTTAAAAATAATGGAGTTTTTTTTGGGAATTTGCTTAAAGAAAGCTTTATTTTAACCCTTTTACCTTTGCACCTACGGGGTTTTGGATATTTTATTTTATTATTTGTTTTTTACAAAGTAAATGTATTATATAGAGGCAGCATATCTGGATGTAGCCTGTTTAAAAACATAGACCAATATAAGATCGTTAAAAAGTTTCGAAAATTTTTATTAAAGTAGCAAGATTGTAGCTCTTATAACTTGGTACGTACGTGGTTTGGGAATTTAATTTTACTTTTGTTTTATAAAGCGTCTTCCATGTAAAAGAGCCAACATGTCTGGATGCAGGCCTGTTTCATTTTAAAGACCTAATTTAACTCGTTTAAAAGTTAAGAATTGAGAAATAATTTCGGAAAACTTGAAACATGGTACGTACGTGGTTTGGGAATTTAGTTTTACTTTTGTTTTATAAAGCATCTCACTTGTAAGAGAGCCAACATATCTGGATATAGGCCCGGTCTAAATTTTAAAGACTAATTTAAGGTGTTTAAAAGTTTAAAAATTTGAAGAAAAATATTTCGGAAAAAATTTGAATATAAGGACAAGATTGTAATTCTTTAAACTTATGTACTACGGGTTTGGGAATTTATTTAGAATTTTTAATTGTCATAAGCACGTAGTAAATAATGAAGGAGTCCAACTTACCTTGACGTGGACCGTTTTATTTTATGGACCTTAATTAAGTCGCTAAAATGTTTTAAAAATTATGGAGTTTTTTTTGGAAAATTTGATCAAAGAAGCTTTATTTTAACTCTTTTACCTTTGCACCTACGGGGTTTGGGAATTTATTTATATTTGTTTTTTATAAAGCATTTCCTAAGCAAGAGAGACAGCATATCTGGATGTGGGCCGTTTAAAAACATAGACGAATATTAGATCGTTAAAAAGTTAAAAAAATAATGCAATTCTTTGCGGAAAATTTTATTAAAGCAGCAAGAATGTAAATATTAGAAGCCTATGTACATTGGAGCGCCAACATATCTAGATTTAGGCCGGCTAATTTTAAAGACATAATTTAAGTCCAAACATATCTGGATATAGGCCGGCTAATTTTAAAGACATAATTTAAGTCGTTTAAAAGTTAAGAATTGAGAAAAAATTTCGGAAAATTAGAATAAAGGAAAAAGATTGTAACACTTATAACTTTGTACCTACGGGATTTGGGAATTTATTTAGAATTTTATATCATATAGCACGTCATACATAAGAGAGCCAACATATCTTGATGTTGGACGTTTAAATTTATGGACCTTAATTAGGTCGCTAAAAAATATTTTTAAAAATAATTGAGTTTTTTTTGGAAAATTTAATTAAAGAATCTTTATTTTAATTCATTTACTTTTGCACTTACGGGGTTTGGGAATTTTATTATATATGTTTTTTTTAAAGCATTTCCTACGCAAGAGAGACAGCATATCTGGGTGTGGGCCGTTTAAAAACATAGAAAAATATTAGATCGTTAAAAAGTTAAAAAATAATGCAATTCTTTCGGAAAATTTTATTAAAGCAGAAAGATTGTAGCTCTTATAACTTGGTACGTACGTGGTTTGGGAATTTAATTTTAGTTTTGTTTTATAAAGCATTTCCCATGTAAGAGAGCCAACATATCTGGATGTAGGCCGGCTCATTTTAAAGACAATTTTAGTCGTTTAAAAGTTAAAATTGAGAAAAAATTTCGGAAAATTTGAATAAAGGAACAAGATTTGTAATTTCTTCCTAACTTAATACCGCACGGGTTTGGGGAATTTAAATTTAGAATTTTTTTTCATAAAGCAAGTCCTGAATAAGAGAGCCAACATATCTTGATGTGGGCCGTTTAATTTTATGGACCATAATTAGGTCGCTAAAATGTTTTAAAAATAATGGATTTTTTTTTTTTTGAAAAATTTGATTATAGAAGCTTTATTTTAACTCTTTTACCTTTGCACCTACGGGGTTTGGGAATTTATTTATATTTGTTTTTTATAAAGTATTTCCTAAGCAAGAGAGACAGTAATATCCTGGATGTGGCCCGTTTTAAAAAACATAGAGAACCAATATTTAGATCGTTAAAGAAAGTTTAAAATATGCAAATTCTTTCGGAAATTTTATTAAAGCAGCAAGAATGATTTTAGATCTTATAACTTGGTACGTACGTGGTTTGGGAATTTAATTTTAGTTTTGTTTTATAAAGCATTTCCCATATCTGGATGTAGGCCGGCTCATTTTAAAGACATAATTTAAGTCGTTTAAAAGTTAAGAATTGAGAAAAAATTTCGGAAAATTTGAATAAAGGAACAAGGTTGTAATTCTTCTAACTTAATACCCACGGGGTTTGGGAATTTATTTAGAATTTTTTTCATAAAGCAAGTCCTGAATAAGAGAGCCAACATATCTTGATGTGGGCCGTTTAATTTTATGGACCATAATTAGGTCGCTAAAATGTTTTAAAAATAATGGATTTTTTCTTTTTTGAAAAATTTGATTATAGAAGCTTTATTTTAACTCTTTTACCTTTGCACCTACGGGGTTTGGGAATTTATTTATATTTGTTTTTTATAAAGTATTTCCTAAGCAAGAGAGACAGCATATCTGGATGTGGCCCGTTTAAAAACATAGACCAATATTAGATCGTTAAAAAGTTAAAAAATAATGCAATTCTTTCGGAAAATTTTATTAAAGCAGCATGATTGTAGGTCTTATAACATGGTACATACGTGGTGTGGGAATTTAATTTTACTTTTGTTTTATAACGCATCTCACTTGTAAGAAAGCCAACATATCTGGATATAGGCCGGCTAATTTTAAAGACATATTTTAATTCGTTTAAAAGTTAAGAATTGAGAAAAAATTTCGGAAAATTTGAATAAAGGAACAAGATCGTAATTCTTGTACCTTAGTACCTACGGGGTTTTGGAATTTATTTAGAATTTTATTTCATATAGCATGTAGTAAATAAGAGAGCCAACTTACCTTGATGTGGGCCGTTTCATTTTATGGACCTTAATTAGGTCGCTAAAATGTTTTAAAAATAATGGAGTTTTTTTTTGAAATTTGATTAAAGAAGCTTTATTTTAACTCTTTTACCTTTGCACCTACGGGGTTTGGGAATTTATTTATATTTGTTTTTTATAAAGCATTTCCTAAGCAAGAGAGGCAGCATATCTGGATGTAGCCTGTTTAAAAACATAGACCAATATTAGGTCGTTAAAAAGTTAAAAAATAATGCTATTGTTTCGGAAAATTTTATTAAAGTAGCAAGATTGTAGCTCTTATAACTTGGTACGTACGTGGTTTGGGAATTTAATTTTACTTTTGTTTTATCAAGCGTCTTCCATGTAAAATAGCCAACATATCTGGATGCAGGCCTGTTCATTTTAAAGACCTAATTTAACTCGTTTAAAAGTTAAGAATTGAGAAATAATTTCGGAAAACTTGAACAAAGGAGCAAGATTGTAACTCTTGTAACTTTGTACCTACAGGGTTTGGGAATTTATTATTTTATTAAAGCAGCAAGATTGTAGATCTTATAACATGGTACGTACGTGGTTTGGGAATTTAGTTTTACTTTTGTTTTATAAAGCATCTCACTTGTAAGAGAGCCAACATATCGTGATATAGGCCGGCTAATTTTAAAGACATAATTTAAGTCGTTTAAAAGTTAAGAATTGAGAAAAAATTTCGGAAAATTTGAATAAAGGAACAAGATTGTAATTCTTGTAACTTAATACCTACGGGGTTTGGGAATTTATTTAGAATTTTATTTCTGAAAGCAAGTCCTGAATAAGAGAGCCAACATATCTTGATGTGGGCCGTTTTATTTTATGGACCATAATTAGGTCGCTAAAATGTTTAAAAAATAATGGAGATTTTTTTTTGAAAAATTTAATTAAAGAAGCTTTATTTTAACTCTTTTACCTTTGCACCAACAGGGTTTGGGAATTTATTTATATTTGTTTTTTATAAAGCATTTCCTAAGCAAGAGAGACAGCATATCTGGATGTGGGCCGTTTAAAAACATAGACGAATATTAGATCGTTAAAAAGATAAAAAATAATGCAATTCTTTCGAAAAATTTTATTAAAGCAGCAAGATTGTAGCTCTTAAAACTTGGTACATACGTGGTTTAGGAATTTAATTTTACATTTGTTTTATAAAGCATCTCACTTGTAAGAGAGCCAACATATCTGGATGTAGGCCGGCTCATTTTAAAGACATAATTTAAGTCGTTTAAAAGTTAAGAATTGAGAAAAAATTTCGGAAAATTTGAATAAAAGAACAAAATTGTAACTTTTGTAACTTTGTACCTACGGTGTTTGGTAACTTATTTAGAATTTTATTTCATATAACACGTCCTAAATAAGAGAGCCAACATATCTTGATGTGAGCCGTTTCATTTTATGCACCTTAATTAGGTCGCTAAAATGTTTTAAAAATAATGTAGTTTTTTTTTTTTGGAAAATTTGATTAAAGAAGCTTTATTTTAACTCCTTTACCTTTGCACCTACGGGGTTTGGGAATTTATTTATATTTGTATTTTATAAAGCATTTCCTAAGCAAGAAAGACAGCATATCTGGATGTGGGCCGTTTAAAAACATAGACCAATATTAGATCGTTAAAAAGTTAAAAAATAATGCATTTCTTTCGGAAAATTTTATTAAAGCAGAAAGATTGTAGCTCTTATAACTTGGTACGTACGTGGTTTGGGAATTTATTTTACATTTGTTTTATAAAGCATCTCCCATGTAAGAGAGCCAACATATCTGCATGTAGGCCGGCTCATTTTAAAGACATAATTTAAGTCGTTTAAAAGTTAAGAATGAGAAAAAAATTTCGCGAAAATTTGAATAAAGGAAAAAGATTGTAACCTCCTATGACTTTGACCTACGGTGTTTGGAATTTATTAGAATTTTATATCATATAGCAAGTCCTACATAAGAGAGCCAACATATCTTGATGTAGAGTTTCAATTATGACGCTTAATAGTCGCTAAATTTTTTTTAAAAATAATGGAGTTTTTTTTGGAAAATTTAATTAAAAAAGCTTTATTTTTACTCTTTTACTTGTCTAGCATATCTGGATGTGGGCCGTTTAAAAACATAAACCAATATTAGATCGTTAAAAAGTTAAAAAATAATGCAATTCTTTTTAAAAAATGTTTTAAGAAAGATTGTAGCTCTTATAACTTGGTACGTACGTGGTTTGGGAATTTATTTTACATTTGTTTTATAAAGCATCTACCATGTAAGAGAGTCAACATATCTGCATGTAGGCGTCATTTTAGAATTTATATTTTACAACTAATGAAATATTTGGTATATAAAAAAAATATTGAAATTTCATTAAAAAACGTCAATTTAAGACACCTAAAACTATTAATAAATTCACTTTTCTGCTTTTTGAAATTGCATTTCAATGAAACACATTATTTTTTCAAATGCTGAAAATACCGTTAAAAACTCAATTTTAGGATTTACCAAATAATTTCAAATGTTGAAATTTAGGAAAAATCGTACTTTTAAGAGTTCTAAATTTGTAATGTGAAAATTTAAGAAAAAGCGTAATTTTAGAAGTTAAAATTTTTTATTAAAACAGGTTTTCACAACTAATGAAATATTTGGTATATAAAAACAAATATTAAAATTTCATTAAAAAACGTCAATTTAAGACACCTAAAACTATTAATAAATTCGCTTTTCTGCTTTTTGAAATTGCAGTTATATAAAAAATTATATTTTTTCAAATGCTGAAAATACCGTTAAAAACTCAATTTTAAGATTTAAAAAATAATTTCAAATGTTGAAATTTAGGAAAAATCGTACTTTTAAGAGTTCTAAATTTGTAATGTGAAAATTTAAGAAAAAGCGTAATTTTAGAAGTTAAAATTTTTTATTAAAAAAGTTTTCACAACTAATGAAATATTTGGTATATAAAAACAAATATTAAAATTTTAGAAGTTAAACGTTTCAATTTAAGACA
>JABUQX010090329.1:0-20478 GCA_015478945.1 Trachelipus rathkii | reverse complement strand
TATACGGTTCATTACTCATTTTTAGTATAGTTCTTCTCTCAACACACATAGCAGTTGGACCACAACGGTTAGTATTGTGGACCATGGGTCTGATGATTAATATTATAATATATATATATGATATATATGATATGATATATAATATAATGATATACTATAATAATATACTACATTATTAAGGAGATTTTACAATTGATTATATATATATATTAGACTTATTATATATACTCTTTAATAATCCGTAGTAAATATTTTTGAAAACTTAGTAAATATAAGAATCTATATAATCCTATACGAAATACTCATGTCATTAGAAAATATCTTTTGTACTTGGACTACATAATACAGAGATTCTACCATCTAGATGCATAGTAACCTAGAATATGATATATATGAGTACTGTGCTTAAGATTGTCAGGTATAGCTTAGATTAAAAATGATAAATAGGTAACTTTGTTATAGTCGAGTTCAAAAGGGTTGAACGTACATGACGACAAGCACTATTAACTTGCTACGGGACAATTCGACAGAGATTTAGCGAAGAATACGGAACTTTCAAAAATCATGACAATACGATTGTAAGAATCGGCAATTGCGATAATTTATGACAAAGAATTATTGTGGAATTTGCAGTTAGCGTGTGAGGAATGGCCTATATCATGCGCCAATGTTAAGAGGACTGACCCAATGCAAATACGAAGTTGAAATAGCTTTCAGTGGTTAATTCTTGGCTCAAAATTTCACAGTAAGAGAGTTACTCAAAACATTAATTTTTTACACCGGGTTGGAACACAGTGGTTCTTGTTTATCACAGCCTTTTGATAGCAACAGAGCGAGAGAATATTTCGTTTAGAGTTTATATTTTTAGGGTTTTTTTTTATATAATTTTTTTTTTTTGTTATCTGTCCTCTGCAAATAGGATGCTATGGTTTTAGAAAAAGAGGTATTTTGCGGTCTTTTATTTCTGATGTAGCCAAGAATTTGATAATATTATAAAAATAGAGTATTCGAGATAGTTACTTTACTTCACTCGAACCGAAGTTCTCAATAGTAAAAATATCGATAAAAGATATTTTATGTTCCAATCGATATGTCACTACATAAAATTAGTAACGAGATCTCTCAAGACCATTGTATTCCGTAGCAACCCACTTTTTTCCTGTAAATAGCAGGGACGAATATTTATTTTCCAACATTGGGCATTTATCAGATTCTGATGCCCTGAATTTGCATCTGATTTTTATATTTTATCACTGAGGCGGGTAACATTGAGAATAAAATTTCGTGTTTTTTTTATTATAAATTTGCTAGCAAAGTTTCGTAATTGGTTGAGATCGTGGGGAAAACTCAGGTGGCGAGAAGGTGCCCATGAGAGACGAGAATGTGCTGTATCTATTTTATTATGGTCTTTTACTGGGTAAACTATAATGTGACAATAGCTTAATGCACGTGTTGAAAAAAAAGGAAAGAGTAAAGGCAGTGGTGAATCTCAGCTTTAGTGTTAGCAGATAGTAACAATAACTGGTTATAAGGATCACGTTAAATGAATAAAGAGGAACTTAATGGTGGAAACACTAGATCTAATTGTCATTAACATGTTCCTTGGTGTAGCTATTATATTCGAGATTATAAATGATGAGAAATGTATTTCATTTGGTAGCCAAAAGCTCACGAATAACTTCATTATTTAGTGATAATTTTCAGAGTATATAATTATAATAAGATATTCTGTTATTACTTTAATCCTTTTTTGAGTGGTATAGTTGTATACACCATATATGTTATAAGATGAAGAACGATTTGTTTCACCACATTAATTCCGCAGAAACAACATTTGTCAGGAGGAAAGTTGGTATGTCAGTCAACATAAATGATGAATCAAAGAGATAATTAGAGAACAAATCGAATAATATAACATTGGTACCCAGCATCGAAATTCTAAACAAGTATATATATATTACTAGTATATATTATTTATAAGTATATAGAGTATATATATATATTATTATTATATATATATTATACTGCTAGGCCTTCTCGCAGCAATAATAACTTGTTGAAATTACCTTTTCAGTAGATATGTCACACAGATATCTGCATACTAGAGTACATACGTCAATAATGAGAAAAAGATCATCTCAGCCACAAGACCCCGTCACATCAAAAACAACGACGGAAGAAGAACAGAAAGAGAGCCACTGAGGCAGGCAATAGGAAGCTTTTAGTTTTTGGTTCTTTACATTATTTTGAGAATCATTACACGGATACAAAACTGATATATAATCTGCCCGCGTCCGAATACCGGATATAGCTAGTTCAAATAAACGTATGCGCTCCGGGAATTTAGGCCGTTGTTGTATCTCAAAAGATGAGTTGTCTTTGGAGTATGATGGGCCGGGAAGCGGCAGCATTAGGGTGAGGCCTAATATATAGTTGTCACATGAGAGCGAAATATTAGCTAGAGGTATTCCCTATGTGTATATGAGTCGCGAAAGCAATAGATAAAAACGTACGATGTTTTAAAAACTAGTATAATATATATATATAGTATAGTACTAATATGAGGTGGTTATATAAGTATAATTATATGTAATATTAATATTATATATAGTATATATATCTAGATATATATTATATTATAATTAGTAAGTTTAACCTACTGATATAGAGTCTGAGATTATGTAGTTAATTAAAAGCTATCGAGACTCTGCAGGCGTAGAGAGTCACTTTATATGGTAACTTTCATCCTAAAGTCTTGGACGAAATACGAATAGATTCTTAATGGTTGGACAGTGGAGTGCTAAAAAGTATTCCAGAGAGGGAGGTCCAAGAAATGAATGTTAAGTGAGTACGCGTAAATTAGCAATGGACTTGCTAGGAATGCACGGAACTAACACCAAGCACTCTATCTCACCCTAAGAATTATAGACATCTATTTCCCGCATCTTTCAGCATGGGAGAATTTTGATATGAAAATTGTTATCATAAATATAATACTAACTTGTCTCTTAGTTGTTCTGCTGCTGTAGAGCGAATTTTAAGTATTGGGGGGATTTTTGAAGGGCATAGAGGATATCAGCCTTTAACTTATGAGCTTTTAATTTGAGCAGCTTATAATTAACCTTTTTAAGTGATAATATGGATTTCTATTATCTTATTTGAAAAGAAGTAACATTGTGGAGGTGAGGAAATCTATTGAGCATTATTGTATAATATCTACATTTATTCAATTTTTCAATTGTTATAAATATATTAGAATATATTTTATTTGTATAAGTGAAATATAATATCATATTAAGTTATTTAATATTAAAAACCTTTTATGAAGTCGCGACTATTATATTAACAGGAAGAAGTTGTCGAGACGTAGCGGACTTGCGATTGTGCGGATAGTTTAGATTGAAGTTCTGAATAGGTGCGGAGTAGCGCTAGCGGATAATACATATCTCGAATAGGTGCGGAGGTGCAGAGACGTCAGGAAATTAGCGGAAATTTGTAAATTATTGTATGTATAATATGATATATATTATATATATAATATTATATGATTATTATATATCAATATAGTAATAGTATATAATAATATATATATAGTAGTAATATTATATATATATATATATATATATATATATATAGTTAATTAATATATATATAGTATATAATATAGTACTATATATTAGTATATAACTAGACTTCACCCCAAGTAAGGCTTTTTATTCGTCATCATTGTTCAATTGAATGTGATAGATTATACTAAAATATAACAATCTTAATATATTTTGGGTACTCACTATACTGAACTCTTAACCCTTAAGACTCATACACTTAATAAGCTAATTGTAGAAAACTCTCGAGAAAATCTCTAATTGGCAGCTCTTATAGGACGAAACTGAGATACACACAGCCAATTGCACTTCTTCACCATTCTTTAGTCAATTGTGTAGAGCATATCTTTGTGATTCATCTTTGGAGATTTTGTACGGAGCCTTACTGTCTCCACACAGTCTTTGAGTATGTATAGTAAAGAACAGAACTCATGCAAAAAAACTTAGAGGAATGTATACTTTTCGAGCTATATGGAGAACCCCCAATTATGTTCTAAGAATAGACGTATCTTTTATGTACACACATGTGAGCCAAATTTATAATGGATACCTCTCGTAATTTTGAGAGTAACCCAATCAACGACACTAAGTCACTCCGGCACGCTATTCACCACTGGTACTTAATCTCTCACAGCGTCATCCATCCAGTAACACGGTATACTTGCGCCCTTTAGTATCTCCTAAAGGCATAATTTATCCGGAATATAGAGATATTTTGATGCGGTTTTTTTTTGTTTTAGCGATGATTGGGGATGGCTACATTTACATTTACTACATGTGTAGCGTCTGCATAAAATGTATTTAGAGTGATTAATACCTTTATTTCTGTAACGAATAATATATACATGTAATTTAATGGGTCAAATGATTATTAAAAAGCAAGTTAAAGAATAAAACAGCCAAAAACACATTAGCACGATATAGGCGAACGCAAGAGAGAGGCGCGTCGCCAATAAACAACAGCCTAAGAAAAGCAGGTCCAGGATCTCCTCTTAACCATAAACTAAATAGAAAACACGGAAGCATCCCAGAGTCGAAGTCCGGACAAGTGCAAGGACCTCGAAAAAAAAACAAGCACACACAAATAAACAATTCATGATTCATATCAACTCGATTATTGTCCTGTATCCAGTATCTTATATAATATAACTATCAACACTCATATAATATCTTGTAATAATTAATATAATATTATATAATAGTATATATTATTAATTATTAATATATATTATATTATATATATATAATTATTATATATTAAATATATATTATATTATATATATAATATATTATTAATGATATATATAATATATATAGTATATATATATTAATATAATATATATATATATATAGTATATATTAATAAATAGATTATATATATATTATATACTATTATATATGATAAAATTAACCCTTGTGGGTAAATATAAGATACCTTTATATTTATATAACTAAAATTATACCTACTAATACTATACCTCTAAAATATTATATCCGATAGGACATAGTGATTATTATTTTTAACTATACGCATTATATACGGAGCGGTATTATATAGTTCACAGGAAAAGATCTACCATTCTACTCTTAATACTAATATATCTATTAAGTATTAAATAATATATACTATATATACTAATCAATATATATAGATGACAATCATAATAATATTTTCCTTACAGCTAGCAAATACTAATTAGACATATATAACAAATATATATATTTCATAGTTATTCTGAGTAAATAGTAATAAAATGCAAAATATTGTAATAATATACTCCTGATATACTAAATATTATAATATATATATATGTATCAAATGTATATAAAATATATTATTTTATTATTTTATTATATAAAACTATACTAATATATATATACAGATTACCATTTTAAAATAATATTAAACAGTTATAAATAATTGATCTATTTCAATGATATTTCATATATAATATGAATATTAAATAATATATATAATAATTAAATATAATAGAATAAGGATAAATAATATTAAATATTAATAATTAATTATAATATATTATAAATATATATAATAATAATATAATATATATAATATATTTATTATATTAAATATTATAAAATAAAATATAATTTTTGTTTTTATATATATTTTATAATATAACTATATTAAATAAATATATATTAATTTTAATATAAATTAATTAATATAATTATACCTTTCATATTCGCCCACTGAGTTCACTGCACAACCTTAATTAGGTAGGGCGCAAAACATCTGAGAGCTTATATCCAGAGATGCCGGCCTATCCAGCCACCTATTAGCCAACCAAATAATAATAATTAGATAATAATAATAAATGGGCAGATTCCACAAGGTTATCGATGAGGATTAAGAAGATGAACAGGAAAGCGGCATGGAGTGCGTTTCGAGATAGCTTAGGGCAATATCTACAGTAAAGTGAGAGATGTACTGCTAATTGTTTCACGTGTGTTTATAGTCAAATCTAGTATAGGTAAATGTAATATAGATAATAATAATAATCAATAATAGGTGCATAATAAGTTAGAGTGAAAGTTGCAGATTTTGTCATAATGTTTAAGATCTATGTTTATAAATATATGACAATTGAATACTCGGTGAATTGGATGAGAGCTAATAATGCTCGAAATCTTGACACTAGAGGGAGGTCACTATTTGAGGCTTCTTCTCTAGACAACTAGTATTAATCTTATCATTAATTGGGTAAGATAGAGTAATTTATTTTGGAGGTGAGGAGGGAATATTAATAAAGTTAATTATATATTTGGGTGCAGTATTGTTGAAGGTAATAGTGTTAAGTTCAGGTGACGCGTAATGGTGTGGTCACTGGAGGTTGGGACGGGGCGGGGAAAATTATATTATAAGTGTTGTATCGATTGTGCTGGTGGGGGGGGGGCATCTTTGAGCTTCTTTTGGTCGAGGGGATTGGAGCACGCAAACTCTTGGTTTGAATGAACGGCTGGATGTTTATCCGGGTTTGCTGGAACGACTCCATTGGAAGTCGTCCTACGCATCTCCAGATTGTGTGGAGCAGTTGGGAGGTGGGAGGTTCATCGTGTAAATGTTGGATTGGGGTGTTTAGTGCAACCTGGATGATAAATTTCTAAGGCTGCGGTTTGAGAGATTTGTAGTTTGCTCAAATGTTATTTGGATTTTGAAATTTGCGCAGCGAAGCCATAGCTGTGGAAAGCGTTATATTTTCAGGAAGATATTAGTTCAAGAAGTCTGTGCTATAGACTCAGAGTAGTCTTAGTGTAGTTTCTAGCCGGTGAAGTTGTTGTGGCGCCAGAGAGTATCCTGGAACGGTGTCGATCTTAATTTTCGCTGGAGTTAGTGGTTGCCAACGAACTTCCACGACTTTCGAGCTCCCGACTCCGACTCCGACTCCCGCAGGCCCTGCTCACGAGGTATGTTACAGCGGTAGTATCACCGTACGGATGTTTAGTTTTGGAAAAATGTGTAAAAATAGTTATTAGTTCGATATTGTATTTCCTTAAGGAGGAATGGATATGTTTTAAGTGGTGTCTGCGCACTCATGCGCAATACGAAAAGTCTCCAGCGACACATGCAATGTCGAATGGGATGTTGTATTTTTTGGCTTCTGTGAAATGCACATAAAAATGAGGGGGGTCTTCCTCTTGACCATTTTTTGGATCGCGTTGTATTTCCTACAGTGTACCCATCAAAACCTGGTCCTCGTAACATCTGTGTACGCGAACGTGGAATAGAAATATTTGCTTAATACAATATTGAAAAGGATAGTTATTTAAAAATATCGAACTTCTAACAAAGGAAATTATTAATCCTAATGCATACCCTTTCGATCATTGATCCGTAGAATATGGTGAATGTGTACAACCAACTAACAGCTATCATATGAGGTTATGTCATACCTAGCAAATTACCCGTAAAAAGGTGTTAGTTTTAGTCAGGAGTCATACATTTGGGAACATGCCCGTGACCAGTATACGCAGGACAAAAGCGTGACATGTTGGACGTGTACATTACGCAAAACAGGAAGCTCGCAAGCTGCCTGCAGAATATGGACAAACGTTATCACACATCGACTGGACCGCCGAGCCCAATGGAAATTCTATAACTGAGTTTACAAGACGTTTTAAGGTTACAGAGGGTCGATAGTTCCAACACTCAGTCACATACGGGAGGGTGGTCGCTGTCCGTAGATTGCGACGTCGAAGCTGAGGAAACGTTGCTGAGTATCTGACACCATGAAAATGCCAGACGATCCTCATTACGGCAACTAGGTTTGGATTCTTGGTTTGAAGGAAACCATACAGACAGGATTCGTGTGCATAAAAAGCATGTATCCATAGTAGGCCACACATTGTGTGGTTTGTGCGTGGAGAGCCAACACAACGGCGGCGGGATTCCTGGCTGTCATTGGATTGTCCGTCTAATGGAATGTACCGGGGACATTATTGGAAAATGATGTTAAGGACGTGAATCTCCGATTTAACCAATGTGGTGTGGTGACTAGTGGAATTGTCCGACTTGGGCGGTAAACAACGGACCCTATATAACATTTATCTAGCCATCACCGAAACTGCTACATACTCGGGGTCAACGTTTGTGTGGTATATTCATAGAGGATTTATCGGTCCTTACTTCTTCGAGGAAATTTGACAAGACAGCGTTCACATTATCCATGTTCCTGCAGACCGTTTCTTGTTGACCTCGCTAGTGATAATACCTTTAGAGGACAGCGACGAATATATATTACCAAAATGATGGGTGCCTACAGCACATAATGCAGCTATTATGTTGACGACCTACACTGCGAGCAGAACCGTTTCCCGGGAAGATGGAGTGCGGAAGATCTGGTTCCATTTCCATGGCCTGCGCGTCCACCCGACTTAACACCACCTGGAACTACTATCTGTGGGAGTATCGTCAAACATAGCCGTGTACGCTGGTTTATGATCCCAGTAAAATCCTCCGGTTTCTTCATGACATTGGATTTCAAGCTGATGAAGAGGAATCAACCCCGCCATACTGTATTGGCAGGCAACGAAACCTGCGCCAGAGGGCTGAAGCATGTATTCGCGTGGTGGAGGCGTCTTCGAACACATTTGTAAATACTGTATTGCATGGGCGTCACCAGCTTCCAAGCTAAGGGGGGCAGCTTCAAATTTTATGAGCTTATATATTACTATATATATTATTATATATATGTATTAATATATATATTATAATAGGTTATAATTATAATATATTATAGTATAGTATATATATGTTATATACATAAAATATATTATTTAGTATATATGAAACATTTGTATGGATAATAAATGATTGAACATTCTAAAAAACAAAAAATTATTTATTAAAACAATGAATATCAAATACAATATAACAGATAATATATAATATATAATATATATATATATATATATTATCTATATATATAGTAATATATATAGTAATATATATAAGTATATATATATATATAGTATAAAGATATATAGTATGTATAAGTATATATATATTTATAAGGTTGATTCTCGATTTATAGGGGGAACATTTTCGATAAGAAAAAAACAACGAATTCGAGTATTTTCTTTATTTTAATATTATTGGTAAATTTTTAATAAAAAATTCTAGCATGATATTTAATGGCAGTAAATTTGCAATGCTTAATATTTTAATTTTTTTATTGTTTATTAAATTATCATTATTATTATTATTATTTATTATTATTATATATCCTATTATTATTATTTATTATTATATTATTATTATTATTATATTATAATTATGATTATTGATTATTATTATATTATATATGATATTAATAGCAATATTATTAATTATTGTTATATTATTATTATTATTTTTATTCTTTCTTAAATATGAATTTAATTCTTTTTCTGTTTCGTTTTATTTTCGATTATTTTATTATGTATAAATTTATGGTTGTTTATATTTAGAAAAAATTCCAAGCCACGTACCCTAGGAAGCGAGAGAGCTGGGCACATTCCCGCTTGCGGGGACGGTGGGGTTAAATATAAAGGGAGTAACTATTTGCAATTCCCTAATATTTTAATATTTTTTTCTTTCTTAAATATTAATTTTTGGTATATTCTATTTATATATTATACTTTACAGGTTGTTGAGATTCCTGGAAAGCCTCCGATTGTAAAAGTTTTAAGTTCAACAATACCAAATTTAACTGAGTTAGAATCTACCATTAACACACTTCTTGGATCAAATATTCGTTATAAAGAAAATAGAGCTGATAATACCGTCTTTGGTTTCATTCCTTCTGGAAAAGAATCTGCTTTTCATTCTCTTCTTAACCAAACAATAGGGCTTAATTACAGGGAAGGGACATCAACCGGAAAGAAAGCTAATATCGTGAATATATTCATCATAAATATTCTCGAGGACTCGAGTGTAGAGGATGAAAATCTAATGAATTTGGAATCATTTAAACCTTTACGTTCAAGTGACAGCTTCTATGAATCGAAGCATGAATTAGTGAGAGATCAAATACAAATTCCATCTGAAAATATTAGAAGTACAGCACAAAATCCTCATGGCCTAAATTTAAACAAAAACACTATACTTAATTTACTACCAAATTTTGTAAGGGAAACGACCATATCTCCAGTTATTCCCCTTCACAACGCCTCTGTTTACAAAACAATGGGTTTAAGACCATCTGTTTTAGGGTTGCTTCCTAATCAAGTATTTGACATATTAGATTCAAAACTACCACCATCATTGAAGAAATTTTCTAATGGAGGAATTATAAGAAAAGACTTTGTAAATCAAAATAACTTTTCTTAACACAACGTTTGGAGCCTCCTGAGTATATAACAAAACTAATGGTTTAGAGTACCATCTGTTTTAGGCTTGCTTCTAATCAAGTATTAATTGAACATATTTAAGATATCAAACTACTCACCATCATTGAAGACATTTTCTATGGGCTGAAAAGAATTAATTAGAAAGACTTTGTAATCAAATAAACTTTATGACACCTTCTCTGGAAAGACTATTTGGAATAGAAACTCTGGGAGAAGGTATTGAAATTAAAAGAAACGGATTTTATAGTGAAAACCAACCTGCAGACCAAATACACGAAATGATGTTACAAAACTTAGAAAGATTCAAAAGGAACGGATACAGAGAAGTCAGCGATAATCAGAATATATCCACTTCACTAATCCAACAAGACATAACTTAGAACCGGAACACACATGACCACATAAAACTTTACTTGCATGATGCCAGCTATTGTAGAAAGAAAATCAATCAACACATGAAAAAACATCGTTCACTACATGCTAATAATTAGATGGACAACGTATAGTCGAAATGATAGAACTAGCATTTTAAAAATGATAATAATATGTAGTTGAGCTTGTACACTGGATACTCTGTAGTGACAAGTCAATGACGATAAGTAGTAGCTCTTCCAAGGTGGTAAAGACTGAGCTATGGCCACTGCCAGACTTTTTCCATCTGATGGCATGCGCAAGTGGTTTTTTTGGTAAGAAAAGAAGGAAAAAGAAATGCTACTGGTCAGCATTAGTCAAGAGCAGACACAAGAGTGGATATTATTGTTCAAAGATAATTGCCAGAGAGACAGAAGATAAGTTTAGATGATAAGATCTGTTATTGAGTAGTAGATGAGAAATGAAGAGAGCATGAGAGTAAGAATGAACAGCTTCCTTAGATATAACAGTGTGGACCGAAGGATTAGCATATCACAGAAGTAAGTGTTCAACTACAAACTAACATTCTGATCTGTATTATACAGCGCCCTAATAAATACAAGCTCTCATAAAAATGTAAATATTCTATAATTCATGAACTATCATGATGATAGTAACCTTGCATGTCACATGTATATATGATTTCTAGTAAATTGCAGTTGTACAACTATCATTGTAGTGCTAAAAAATTATACTTTTATTAATTGGATGATTCCACAATCGTGATCCTTTAATAATACTTAACCAGTTATCCATTGGTTCTAAAATCGAGACGTAAAATCGAGGCGTATGCAGATTAATAATGAAAGTTGTATTGAACAATACGAATCCTCGGTATCGTGTGAAATAGACATTCTGCGCTACAGCGATGCAAGATAAAATACTTCCTGGATCGAGACTTTGAAGGCGATACGCTCGAAGATCTTCTACTCTCACCCGCTGTAGTTCGCAATAATCTTCCAGTGCTCAATGTTATGCTTTCGTATAATTAAGTGCTGACGTGATTAATCAAATCGAAAAAAAGATCTATTCTAAACACTGATAAAATGTTAATTCAAGTTCAATTCACTGAAGACTGTTTCGAATTTCTAATTCAGTTTTAATTCATCGAGGTCATGATAGGACTAATAATAGAAGGTAGATATTTTCTGTATTTTATATATGGAATTGTATTATTGAAATGTCGGTAAATTATAGGAATTGCCGTAAGCGTAACGGTATGAGACTTACTTCATGTTCGAATATCTAAGTCTGTGAATGAGCTCAGTTATATTCTATGATATGATTTTAATGAATACAAGCAGCTTCTATCTGCTAATCCATCTAGCGTACTTTAACATAACAAGGGCTTTAGGACCGAAGATCGCAGTTATAAAGCGAATAAATGCCGCACATATCACATATGAAATAATAAGAGAGCTCTCCAGTCATGGAGCAGCATGGGCTCAACAGCCGAAACCGGAGTATGACTAAGAAGAGTCAGAGGCATTGCGAGAAGTATTTGTTCGCGTAATGAATTAGCGTATGTCAAATTTTTTTGATTTATAATTATATTTTATTTATGAGGCTTATGTACTGAGTGGAGTTATGTCCGCTATTTCGTTTATAGCAAAGATACCTTTCATTCTCCTGGTGGATCAATTCTGAATTTTTATTGTACAATGTTGAGTAAAGAGAAGCGGCCAGGATGACTGATGTGAAGAAGAAGTAGATTTTCTCACATAAGTCGGCAAAGCACTTTCAACAAAGTTCAGCCTCTTTCTCAAATCTTTTAGGTGATATAACTAAAGCAGTTCAGACTTTCAGAGCTGATAAACATGTTGATTTAGTTTGGCGGAAAATTCAACATGATTAACTTAAGTGCTCGATCCTTGCACGCTGAGAAAGCTGCTAGGAAATACTGCGATGTATGGGTAAGAGCTTAGTAGTATAAATGTAACGTTATAGAGATCCGATCAAAATTGAAAATATAAATATAAAACCCAGCCAGAAAGATAAGAATAGCATACGAAGATTGTCCCTAATAGAAGTTACATCCAGATGTAAAGGATTCCATAAGAAATAATAATTTTACTTAGGAATACAAAACCATCTAAACCAAGTATATCAACTTCGCATGTGATCAATCTTGCTAATTTTCAAATTGTCTTGACACTTTACATAAACTTTGTTAACAATCAACTTTTTATTAACTGGAAATTACCAGAACCAGGAATTAAAGAAGATAAATTCGTAAATGAAAACTATGAATGATCAAGTTTTGTCACGATATGGAAAGTATGGCGATTCGAGAGGAGGTGGTACGTCTCCGTCTTACCTTTTGCACAGCCCTCCAAACCGAAAAGTTTGGCGTTGATGAGTTGACAGTGGAGACACAAATGCCATAAGTAGCTAAAAACAAAATCGCAAGATTACTTTACGTTCAAGGAATAGGAGCTTTGCACCGATGGTAATATATGCACCATCTAGTTAGAGAATCAGATCTTCTTTATACTCACTACGATGATAAAGGCGATGAACCTCAATTAACTCAGGAAAACAATGATGTGGTTTCCGGACTTCTTACAATCAAACAATAAATGAAATGGTTACCAGGATACAATTCATATCAAGTTGAATTTGACAAGGACCTACGGAGATTTCAAATATGTCAAGATTGAGTTCACTTCCCAGTCTCAGTAACAAATAAAGATAACGCTAAGTATTATCCCTATTTTTTCCAAAATGTTTAATGAATAAACGAAGTTTCTATAATTGATTCAGTTGAGTATACATGGCTGTAATTTGATGACAATCTTTCGAAACTGATAAAGCTTAGTAGCTGACCTGACAAATCTTTTGCTACGACGTTTACTTTATGATGACTTTGTGAATAATGATACGATATCGATATATACCGAAATTTAAGTTATGATGAATGCTCGAAAACTGAAAAATACGAAGAAATTGCCAACCACACGGACACTTTCTCATTTATCGGAAACGAGGACATGACCGGCACACTCACAAATCTTATAACAAATTATTTACAACAGCCGTCAGAAAGCTCCCATTATCAAAAGAAGACAATTTAGTTTTACCATCCAAATAAAGTTTTTGAATCAACAACATTTTTAAGTACCGACTTTGACGACCTTACAATAAGACGACGACCTCATCTCAGTAACACCAGTGTTCCAAGACTGAAACCAGTTATATATGAGACGCATTTAATAACGTGATAATAGTGACCTATTTTACCACACCTGCATATAGCGATCATATACAGGAAGATTTCCAACAAATTTTCGATTCTAATACGGAAGAGATGAATAAAAGAGCATTTATTAAAATCTTAAGCGTAATCACATGGAAAACTTGCCGAAAACTTGCTCCAGTCATGATTACGAATTGATTTACCTTAACTATACAGAATCAACAACAGACTCTAGTTATTATTTTTGATACCAAGCTCAGTCCATGTACGAACAACACCACTACAATACTCCTGATCCTGTCAGTAAAGAACTAAGATTTCTGATAACTACATTATTAATGAAAGACCCAAAAAATGCCGACTTTCTTTGCCGAATCCACATACATATGTCCCAGATGACAGAACAACAACTGAAAGCAACTCTATTACATCTCAAACCAAGTCAAACCAAGAAATTGAAGCGAAAAATTTTAACCTAATTCAGAATAGATATTTTCAGTAACTGACAGTCTACCCTATAAACCTAACGACTTGGAGTTCGGTTTTAGAAGATACTAAAGAGGTACCGCAGACTAGTACAATCTCCCCAGATGATCATATTAATATTACAATTTGATTTATGACTATGGGTTGGATGGAGATATTCAAATATTTAACCTTTTGACACTCATCCCTCAAAAGATGAATTAGAAGGCTTTTAAAAACCACAAACCAAAAAACAAATTCAGCACACGTAGCTAGCAGTACCGTAGTAAGTCGATGAGCTCAGTCAGTAGTAACCCTAATAATAAAAAGTCACACAGATTTAATCTAAATGATCAACCTAAATGACAACGATTAACCGCAAGACTAAAAGTTATTCTTGATACGATTCTGTAACGCTAAACACTATCTCATTTCTTAGCACTATCTGTGACACAGCTTACCACTTAAGACATATTTATTATATCAAGCCTACAAAGACATTTCAATTAGGTCAATAGATATAATAATAATATAATAATAATAATTAATATATTATACTATTACACTCAAATCTAATAATAACATAAACTAATAATAAATCACATAATAATAATCACTAGATATAATTATATACTTTACAAATAATCAAAAATATTACATAAAGATTGAGAAATAAAGGAATAAGCAAAAAGCAATTAAGGTACATAACCCACAAAATAAAAATAAAACAACATAGAAATAAGTAATTCCTAATTTACCAACAGCAACGCTTTCCCACTGACTTACTAAGAAAAATTAACCTTTCCCATTTATCTCATAAACACCTCTTACATTTGTTATGACATGTAAGCCTCATACATCAATGGACACTCCTATATAGCATCATCCTACAAATAATATACTTCTATAAAAAGACACCCATATTCACACCTCTATAGAATCCTAATAATTCAATACACATATTCTACTAAAATAGGACAATAATAATCGACTGCAAATAAGATTACCCAAGTGCAATGGGCTTAATCTTATTATATTGGAGTATTGCACTCCCAACTGATCCAACCCTTCACGCGAGCATCGTAAAGACTATTTTCACTCCATAATCCATATATACAACTTTTAAACCTATAACTAACTAATAATAACAATATTAATAACGTTGAAAATAGCGGACTTTTTTGAAGGATGCCTTCACTCGACCATTTGCAGGGTCTTAAAGATACCCATATTAATAAATAAATAATAATAATATTAATAACGAGAATAGCGGATTTGTATCTCAATTTGGAGGATTACCTTCATCAGATCATTTACAAGGTCTAAAGATAACTCACATTTTAATAAACTTAATAATATTAATAACGATGAAATTAATTTTTACTTTGACGACACTAAGCCCTGGTAGTTTAGCAGAATTATTTTGATTTAAACATGAAATTTAAAATAACAGGATCGGATGAGAAGAAAATCCTTTCAAATTTCATAGTTTTTATTGAAAAACCAGTAACGGAACAAACCCGACTAAGACCTTCAGCAGCCAATCAATCCTCACTATTTAGTCTTGGATTTTGATCAATCCTTATTCAGATAGTACAAAGTTCATAGATCCAATACGTAAAGGAGTAAGCGGCATTGGTGTAGGATCTTTAGCAGACGAATTAACACCAATTACACAAAGACCTAGACCAATACCTGACACTCGTCTTAGTTTTCCGACTGTCCACCAAGCATCTTCCTCTTCTTCATCATCATCTTCATCATCCGCCCTCTACCTCACATCAGGAGGCCCTCTTTCCAACCTTTTCAGGAAACCACCACTCATTGCCTGTGTCTCTTAGGTGGCTTTGTATTACATCGGTTTCTATATGTTCTTCCTGGTCCCACAGATCCAGCATTTTCGGGAGAAGAAACACGAGATACAAGAGAAGAAAACTTCGTAGACGAGATTTTTGAAATTGTTAAAAAGAGTCTGAAATATTACTCTGAATATGATACGTAATATATAATTATATATATATATATATATACTAATATTATTATATATATATATATACATATAATAATATATAGTAATATATATAATAATATATATATATAATATATATATATATATATATATATAATATATAATTTATATATATATATGGCGGTTGTAGGTGTGTGAAATGTGTGCGTTAATTAAGAAAAATGCATCCGAAATCTATATTTTTAAAATCCTACCTCCATATCAAATTGCATAGGCGTTTTAGATTGTTATGTACTAACAAATGCTAAATACTCCAAATTTTGAAAAAAAAATATTTGTTTAAAAGAAAATTATCTAAAAACTTAAGAGAAAATGTTCCAAGGACCACGTACGTTGGAACATAATCTATTATATTATATTATTATTATATATATATATATAATATATATATATATATATATATTATATATAGTCATATATATATTTATATATATAATAAGTATATATTATATTTGTATTATATATATATATTATATATATATTATATATATAATATATATATATATATATATATATAACAACTTAGATATTTGAATTTTCATTTCCAAAATTTAAAATGACCTAAAAGATTATAAAAATCAAAACTTACAATTTTTTGCAATTGAATATTGACGCCTTAATTAAGCTCAATTTTATTCTCATCAGAAACACTCAAGAACAAAGTTTCTTATTTTCCTATAGGCAGGTTTCTCAACCCTTTTATATATATTATAATATCATATAATATATATGTATATATATATATATATATATATATATATTATTATATAGTTAAATTATTACTATATATATAAATATAATATATACATAATATATATACCTATTTATAATATTTATATAATTAATATATATATATATAATAATATAATATATATATAATGATACTATATATATATAATATATATAATAAATATATATATATATAGTATATATAGATATCATATATATACATACTATATATAGTATATATATATATATATAATATATATAATTATATATATCATAATATATATACTATATTATATATATATATACTATATAATAAGTAATATTATCAGATGTGGCACTCGCTCTTTAGTCGCTAGCCGTAGTCCGCTACGAGCGGACTACCGAATAGGTGCGACAGGCGGAGTGCGGAGTCGTCAGGAAATTAGCGGACTTTCACGTGCGGATCAAAAAAAGCTTCCGCTCTCTTTTGTTCCGCACCTTTTAAAAATGATAAATATAGTTGTACTTATAAGAACTTCTTATTGGTATTAATAAAGAAAATATAATTTTTATTTTAGTTTATAACTAAATATACTTTTAGTCTAGACTTACTTAATTTTTAATAATTAGACTTCAAAAAATAATCTCTACTCTTAAAGGTATACCATAATATTAATAAATAACTTTTAAAATTGATTTTATCGAAGACAAGGCGTATTACAATAAGTCTATATAGTAACTTTAATTAATTATATCTATTACTATAATAACTAGGCAATATCGAAATCAATTCTGTGTAACCCCAATATATATTATATATAATATATACTTTTATATATATATCTTATATAATATAGTAATATATATATATACTATAGTATATATATATATATATATATATTATAATATACAGTATATTATATATATATATATATACTATATATATATATATATAGTATATATAGTATATATATATAATATATATATTAAAATATATAATATATATATATATAATATGTATATTTTTTTTTGGTCATGGTCGGCAACCTGTGCGTCTATCTGCTACAATATCGACTCCTGTAAATATATATCTATATACTATATATATATAGATATTAATATATATCATATATATAAATAATTATATATATATATATATATTATTATATACTATATTATATATATATATATATATATATATACTATAATATATATATAGTATATATTATATATATATATAATATATTTGGTTTTACACAAACTAGATATTATAATAATATATATATATAAATTATATATTAATATATACTATATATATATATATATAAATAATATATATAATATATATATATATATATATATATATATATATATATATTATTATTATATATATATATAATATATCGCTTTTACACAGAATATTAACAATAAATCTATTTATTTACTGTATAGCTATATATATATATTTAATATATAATATATATTATATATAGTATATATAATATATATTATATCTATATATAATACTAATATATATAAATAATAATATATATAATATAAATATAGTACTATATATATATATATATATTATATAGTTTTATATATATATATATATAATATATATATATATATATATATATCATATATTAATATAAATTATATATATATATAGTATTATATAAATATATATATATATATATATATATATATATATATATAGGATATTTATGATATATATATATATACCTTATAATATATATATTATGATATATATATTATATTATATAATAAAATATGTATAATATATAATATATATATTTTTATATATATATATAATACATAATATATATATATATAATAATATAATATATTAATATATATATATATAAGCTACCACGCTGATACGTACATTAGCACTCGACTCTGCAGAGTCAACCTTTCATGCAATTTACTAAAGTCTTGGACGAAATAGACTTCTTAATGGTGGACAGGGGTGGTCACAATATTCCAGAAGGAAGGCACGTATGATTTAGAGTTGAGGACCTTAAAACTAGCGACAATGGACTGCTGAATGAACTAACACCAGCACACTCCCTCCTCACCAAGGACATCTTTCCTTTCAGCATAGGCAGAATTTGTTGAACTTGTTTCATAAAATATAATACACCTTCTCCCTAGTTCTGCGGCTGTAGACATATTTATTTAGTATTTTAGTTAAACACACTAGTAGTTTGTTAGCTTGATCATAATTTCTTTTGAAGTAATATGGATCCTTGTCTTTGCAAGGACGGACATTGAGAGGAATATGGAAAATCTTGAGATTTTGCAAATATTCATTCATTTCATATAATACTATAAATAAATTTTTTGCAAGGATAGCTATACTATTTAGTATTTAATATAAAACCTTTTGTGAAGTTCGCACAATTATTAGCGGCGAAGAGTGCGGCACGTCGCGGACGTCGGACGTGCGCACTTGCATAAGCGAAGTTTGATGCGCTTTGAAAAAGTGCGGAGGAGCTAGCGGACTACGTTTCTCGAGGTGCGGAGGTGCGCTAGCGGACTCCCTAAATGAGCGGGCAGTGACCACCTACTATATATATCTATATATAATATATAATATTAATATAGTATAATATATATCTATATATATAATATTATATATATCTATATATACACTATATATATTATATATATATATATACCCACAAATATTAATATATAATAACTATATATATACTTAACCATTGACGTCTTACATTAATTTGCCACCACAACTTATGTACAAAATGTTTTGAAACTTTCAGGTTTGTGTCCCCGGAAACCATTATTAACCCACCTTGAACGGACGGGCGTCACCCGGTCACCGATCCCCACGGGTTAGAAAATGTATTCTAAAATGCTTTTAGTAAAATTCATTTACAAAAAGAATCAAACTTTTAGGTAAATTACAATTATTTATCACCAAAAGCAATAACATTACAGTTCAAAAATGGATTTTCAATTTTTAACTTCTTTTTCAGTTACTCGATGTTAAGAAGACCATAAAAGCGAGCGCAACAAAGAACGCATTGCAAATTTTAGAGAGAATCATTTGGATTTTTTTCTTTCAGTCATTTATTAACTTAAGAGCATTGAATCTTTCTTATGTTTGGAATTCTTCTTTCTTGTTACTGAAATCTCATCTTTTGTTATAACTAAACAATCGCAAA
>JABUQX010090328.1:0-31069 GCA_015478945.1 Trachelipus rathkii | reverse complement strand
TCCCCCTCCCTCCCCACTTCATTTCCCCTCCTCACCTCTTGCATATCTTCCTCCCCTACCCCACCCCCTTCATTCAATAGTCCACTAAAATACTCCCCACACCTCTTCCTCACCCTATCCTCTCCTCCTATCCACTCCCCATCTCCTCCCTAATCCTCTCCCCACACCCCCTCTCTATCCTATTTTTCCACTTTACTTCCTCCAAACAACAATCTACTTCCTGATTCAAAATTTTCCGTCACCTTCTACACCATACATCTTTTGCTCTTCTCTTCGCCCTCTCCAACCGCCCTCTTTGCTTCCACTCAACCCTTCTATATTCCTCCCAGCTATTCCTCTCTGCTACTTCCCAACCATTTCACTTTTAAAGTTCCTTTTCCTTTCACTTCTCCCTCACCTCCTCACTCCACCATGCACTCCCTTTCTCTGCTTGCACCCACCCTTTTACTCCACATACCCTTTCTAGCCTCTTCACATACTGCCTCCTTAAATCTACCCACTCCCCTCCACCGCCCCCCATTCCCGTCACCTCTTTCACGTCTCTCCCACCGTCCTCCATACCTTCCTAAACTCCCTCTTACACAATGTCTCATCCTCCAATTTTCCACCTTTATCACCTCCACTCTCCTCTTTTCCCCTTTCCTTAATCGTCACCTCTCCTCCCACCCTTATCCTGGAACCACCAAGTATGTATCCGATATCCCCCTCCCCCCCCTCTAAATACATTTACATCTAAAAACCTATCTCTATCCTTCCCATTACACACACATAATCCAGTACCGCCCTCCCCCCCTTTATCTCACTCTTCCATGTATACTTATGATTTTCACTTTTTTGAACCAAGTATTCCCCAATATCATTCTTCCTTCAACACACAACTCTAACAGATTTTTCATTGACATTCCTCTCCCCTACACCCCAAACTATTCCTAAAATATCCATTCCCACCACCTATCAACATACCACTCCTCGCATTAAATCCCCAATAGATCAGACAACATCCAAAAACCACATCATCGTCTTACCATCACAAAACTTTCCACACCAACTCATATTCAACTCAATTCCAAAACAATTCTCTCTCCTCCTCCTCGGCTCCATTCACTGTGCATACTGCACCATAATAAAACCCACTATTTCCCCCCACCGAAATTTCACTTTACCCACATTACCTTTGAACATCAACTCGCTAACACACCCTTACCCTTATACCCCACACCTCTTACTCATAACTATCACACCCCTTCCCTCCCCCCACTCTCTCGTTCACCCCCGATATCATATCCTTGTATTTTCCAAAATCCATCTCCCTCCTTCCCTTCAGCTTAGTTTCAGTTATCCTAACACATCCAACCTTCTTTCTTCAAACATAATCCCACTTCCTCCCTCTTCAACTCCTCGTTTACCCCTCTCACATACACCCGCGCTCCGCTCGCTCCCCATCTTCTTTCCCTTCTTCTATATCTACTCACCCGGGCTGCACTTTTTTGGACTTCCACCCAGTTACCCCAACACCCCATGAGCCACCACCCGCTCACCAATATACCCAAAACAACCTAACAATAAAAAGTTAAAATGAAAACGTAACTACAAACTCCAATAATAAAAAATATAAAAATATAAAAATATACAAGTTTTTCTGAACTTGGGTTACAAGGACAACTATACAATATAAAACTACATTTAACCATTCTTTCAATCCCAACTTAAAAAAAAATAACAAATAAAAACAAAAACAAAATATACTATATACTATATATATAATAATATAATAATATATCTATCATAATATATAATATATATAATTATACATAATATAATAATATATATATTTATAGGTATTTTTAATGATTTATAGTTGAGATTTTAAAAAAATTTCATTGTCGAAAATTTCGGGGGGGCTGCAAGCACCCCTCAGCCCCCCACTGGCTTTCAAAAGAGAGCATGATTATCTAATATAATAATATATACCAATATAATATATATATATATATGAAGAATAGCTAAATTATAATATAATATTGAATTTTTAAAAACAAAATCACATCACATTATAATACAATATTAAAAATATTAACTAGCAAAGAGCGCTTCGTTATATAAATACAAAATCCACCTAATATATATATATATATATATATGGCCAGTCTCCAGATTAGTTGCCCAAGTCTAAAAAAAACAAAAACATATATGCTAAAACTGCAATTTCATTTGAATCAGCCGCACATGCACATATGTAATGCAATAATCTAAAAAAAAAAATTATAATACATTATTTAATTTTAATAAATAACTCCAAAAAATATATAATCGTACATTTCCAAACTTAATTTAAACATGATACCAATAAAAAATAAACGTTTTCATCCTTATATCTTTTCAAACATTTATGTACTAAGCAAGCAATGAGCAAAAATAAAAAATAAAAAATAAAATTAAAGTTAAATTAGAGTTGCGCTCATTAAAAATTTGACAGCTTTGAAAGGAAAACAGAACAATATCAAAACAAAAACATTTAATTATCTCTCACATAGAACATACTGTCTACTCAGACCTATCAGACGTTGTGGCAGTGTACTGCGCGCAGAAATGCGACGTCCATCCTCGCCTTAACATTGAAAAACAAAAAAATATGGCGAAGACTCACTAGCACCACAATGGAACCGAAATTGCCGCGACGAAAAGAAGAATTATGCGTACCATGAACACCTATCATTATTATTATTACTTTTTTTATCTCACTTTAATTGCTTTATTCTTCTTCAATCTTCCCCAACTATTCTATTAGGGGATCACGACTGGACCAATTTGAACCAGTTTTACTAAGCTACAACATAATCCCAAACTATTATAATCTCACTTTACAACATGCGACAACTCTTAACGAAAACGATTATAAACCACATATAATATACAATAACTAATATAATAAATACTATACATATAATAACCGATAAGTTCAATAATATACCTATAAAATATAATAAATAGACATTACATCATATACTCACTACACTACCTCACCAACAATATATTACTCATCTCACAATCCCTCATTCCTCAACTAAGCAAACATATAAAATATAATATAGAATATACTTCATTATATATATATATTATAATCTCCAGAATTGACAGTCCGCAATTATAAGTGTCCGCAATCCGCAATTGCTGAATACCAAATATGAGAATTGCAAAAATTCTAGCATAATCTGGAAAAATTTGTGGAATAGCAGTAGCGGGAATTGCCTATATCATCCGGCAGTTAGAGAACTACCAAAAAGAAATTCTAAGTTTTCAGTGAATGCCAAAAAATTTATAGTCCATCAAATTTTACACGTGGATCATTGTTTAAAACAGGTTCTTATTCTATGTAAAATTTATCAATATTAAAATGATATGAGTTACTGATTAAGTCGACCGATTCTCAATATCATAATATTAGTTCTTGAATTTCCTATAAAGTTTTAATCATAATGACCATTATACGTAGCACCACTTTTCTAATAGCAGACGTATATTATTTCCAACATTGCATTTTATCAAGTTTTGTGCCCTGACATTTGCTCTGATTCTTATATTTTATCACTGAAGGCGGCGGGTAACATTTAGAATAAATTCGTGTTTTTTTTATAAATTTCTGAGAAGTGCGTATATAATATACTGGTAAATAATACAATGCTTAAACACGTTAAATATAATATTGGGTAATTACATTAGTAATTACAAAACTTCAAAACGGAAATAAAATTGTGGTGTAGAAAAAACATAAAAACATTCCTGAGGAGCATCAGAAATTAAATGCAAATAGTTTTACTTCTTATCATAATTTAATATTTTATTAATATATTATTATAATATTTAATATTACCTATTTTTACCAAATTTTGAACGTGTCACCACAATTTCAGATAAAATGTTTTGTACAGTCAACAAAATGATGAATAAAATAACATAACATTGGTAACCCAACATCGAAATTCTAAACAATTAAATATATATATATAATATATGATATATATATATATATAATAATATACAATAAAATCAATATATATATATATATATAATATATATATATATATAGTATATATATATACTATTACACACATTACTAATAAATATATTAAATATATATATACTAGTATATATATATATACCAAATAAACTTTTATACCACCACCAATGATCTATAATCGAACCACAATTATCCCCACAACAACCACAACCGCACAGCAACAAAAAAAACACTAGGGAATAATTATCACACTGTTACATCCACAACGCACTAAGGGATCACAACACAACATGAACATAACGCCACCCAGATACCGCAAGCTCAGTCACAAAAAATCCACTTGGACCGTAACCAACACAAACAAAAATACCGGATAGTGCCGGATATCCGCGCATTGTGTATTTAACTAATATATAATATAGTAATATAATATATATATATTCTCAAATATATAAATATAATAATTATATAATAATATAATATAAATATATATATAATATACCGTATATATATAATAATATATATAATATATAATAAATAATATATATATATATACTATAATAATATAATATATAAGTATATATATATATATTTATATATAATATATATATATATATATATATATATATAATATTATATAATATATATATATATATATAAATTAAATATAATATATATATAATATATCCTCGTAGATATTTTAGATACTAAACTGCAATTTTAGCAGAAATATCTATAAATTAATTATATAACATTTATATAATATATATATATAATATATATAAAATATTAATATATATATATCACACTATATATAAACATAACATATATAATATATTTATATATATATATATATATATATATAATTATATATATATAATATATATATAATATAATATATATATATAATATATATATAATATATATATATATATATATATATATATATATATATAGTATATATATATTATAACTTGAGTATAAACTTGATACCTATTTCATTCCCAAAATCTAAAGACCACCAAATCACCATGGATCATCTATAATTATAAAATACTTAATTTTTGAAAAGAAACACTTTAACATCGAATTAAGTAACCCCATTGTTCAAATTATCGGTATTAGATCGCGCTTTTGAGAAAGTTTTCATTTTCAAACCATTACGGATAGCATAGACAAATTTGCTAATAATAATAATTTAAGCAGGAAAAGAGACCTCCCTTTCCTTCCAAAATTTCATTACGAAATGACTTGCCTTTACTCTTCCAGGTTTCTTCATCCGCAATATTTTGTAAATTCGGTTTCATTATATATAGATGAATCTACAGATGATACTATCGCAGTCACTATCGCAAGACTTTGTAAGTAAATTGTAGATAATATATTATATATATATAATAAATATATATTAATATAATAACAATTTTAAATAAATAATACTTATAATACACGAAAATAAATATCATTTAATATATATCTATCGACAGTATTTATACACTATGAAATAATTAATCTACCGTTACGATGATTTTATTGTTTCCTGTATAGATATATATTTCGCGTGACTTCACGAATTTTACATCGGCTAAGTATTGGTATAATTGCTTAAAGTTATAGAAAACAATAGTCTTGATATCCCTTTCAAACCAAAAACCTAGACTTTTCCAGTAATCAATGCCAACACAGTAACGCTCCGTCCCGGATTTTTCATATTTTCCTTAAAAAAGTTTATTACATTAATAATAAATCTTCAAATCAGAAAAATATTTTTTTCTTAAAGATTTGGTTACATATATGTTACATAAGACAAATTTTGGAATTTTTCTGGTATGAGTCTTTGATTAACTTCATTTGGGAATAATAAAATAGATTTTTCTGTTTCCAAAAATCTTTGTCTCGATACCTAACTACAGCATTAAACAGAAGAGAACAACTAGAGATTTTTAGTATATTACTTCCACACAAAAATTCTATGCTCTATGAAGGTCTCAGAATTCTGCAAATTCTCTAAAATTATTTTTTCATTTGTTTATAGCCAGGGGATGAAGTTTTAATTCAAAGCTGCAATTCTAACTGCTCTGCTTGACTGACAGCTTCGTCCATCATAGGTAATGAACTATTCCATTCTGTTTAACCTATCTCTCGTAATTACTGTTTGATATGTAAGTAACTTTTTCTATATTATAGAACTTGCTTTTAGGGTAATCCAAAAGTTGGAAATCAGCTGAATAAAGTTGCAATATTTCAAACTTTATCAACAACTTTCTCAATGTTGAATTTCTTGGTTTTGGAAATAAAACGGAATCAATACAAAGGTTTATTATAGTATGTGCAATGCAAAGTAATCTTTTTATATTCAAATTCTAACACTCAATCCCACAACTAGCTTTAATCAACATTTTTCCCAAATTATAAGTAAACAGCAAAGAAGCATTCTAAATTTAAGTTTCTGAAAACACTATATTATTTGAACCACTATTTATCACCTGTATGAATTCATCACATGGAATGCATCCATACAAAAAACACCAATTCCAAGTTTCATCAATTGATGTAATTAGGGCTAAAAACATGACTTTATTTTCGTGCATGTCCATAAACGAATCATATTACATTTAAAGTGATTAAACTACCATCTTTTCTCTTACTGGCATCTACAACATGACTAACTTGAATTTTAATAAACTTTCGTCGTAGACAAAACAACTTTGTATGATTCGTATCCAGCAATTTCTTTGATTTCATTGGTAATCTTTCATCTGATAGTTTTGAGAGATCCTTGTATAAAGAACGGTTTTTATATATATATATATATAATATAATATATTATATATATATTATATTATATATACGTATATATATATACTGTATATATATATATATATAATATAATTATTATTATCATAATATATATTATATATATATATATATATAATATATATATATATATATATACACCATATATATATAATATATAATATATAATACTCACATAAACAAAATAAACAATATATATATATAGATAATACTATATATATAATACTATATATATATATATATATATATACGGGTAAATGATACGGATATAATATATATATAAATAAAATATATATATATATATAATATAAATACGGTAAATATATATATAATTATATATATATATATATATATTATATAGTATATATATATAATATATTCCCTCAAAAGTCTTCCCGCCGTTAACAAAACTTGGGATGACTGGTAACTAGGCCTTTGGTTTTTTTTAGAAACGCAAAACAGACTCTATTCAATATGTTATTTGGAATAAAGTTTACACCCAGTGACTAAAGCAACCCAAAATTGCCCTCCCATAACAAAAAATCCTAAACACACCACACAATACACAAAACATTCACAAAAACCCACCTGAACAAAAACATATAAACACAAATGAACATATACATCCAAAGATAAGTTAAACATATACACCACTAATCCTTCACAAACACTACACACCACACATCACAAAAGCCATCACCAAATCTAAACATAAAACAACTAACACCATCTTTCAATTCCTTACACCAAACACCCTATAGAAGAATCGCCAAAACAAGGGACAATATTATCACTTCAGATACATTATGGTACACATGGAAAACTGAACAAACTTAAACACCTCGAGATGAATTCTTATAAAATAAATGTGGATAACATAAACAGCAAATCGTTTAGCGTACAAGAATTTTCATATACATTACCAGCCGAAGCTAAAGCAATTTTATTATGATTTTATATTAAATGAAAAATGTATACAAAATTTATATAAAAAAATATACTAATTCTCTATGAAGCCATAAAAAAGCGAAGTTAGACAGAAATGTTCACCTCTATAAGGTATATACTGTATATTAAACATACTACCATTTAGTGGTAGTGGTATGATTAATATATGAAATGTGTGGTGCTATTGGAGTTTCAAAAAGAGTTCTCACAAAACACAAACAAAAAAGTCTCTTCGGCAAAATACAATGAGTCCTTATATTAACACAATATATTACAACATAAAAGTATCATTCATAAACAAAGAATTAAAAATATTATATGCGCAAAAATTGAGAAATTATATAACGTTCGCCCCACTACTTGGCACTATCTAAATATACTTTTGGTAAAAGTACGTATTTAGAAGGACATGAGGCTATAGCTAACAACATCAAAAACCCAAGACTAATAAACAATCTCTCCCAAAATTATCCTTAATAAAACACACCACCAGATCCTACACCTACAACCCTTCAAATACGCACTCAAACTAAACTTTATAACAACAAACTGCGTTTGAAACTATACAAAACACAGAAATCAGAAAAATATTACCCCCAAATCCAGAAATCATACTTTTGCTCTACATAAAAATAATCCATAAAAAATGACAAAAATAACAAAATTACATCTCAATTTAAAACTATAAATCTTACTCTACCAAACTACTCGCTAATCCAATTAAAGTCATATTAAGATTAACTAACACCTGGAGCCTTTAAACAATCATTAGCAAAAATCTAAATAAAATTTTTGTAAATGCCGTTAAAGATTTAAAAAAAGCAAGAACAACTCAAAAAATTGCTAACTTCTAAGAGAAAAAAAAAATATAGTGTATATGCGATCTCAGAGTCAGATTATATTTTATCTTCTGTTGTATCCACTGACCAAATTTTCAAAAAACAATCCAAAACCAAAAAAGATAAAAATAAAAGCTTTCCGCATTTGCATATATCCTGAGTCATAAAATATCAAATGTGAGGTTTAACAAAGGACGTTATTCTATAAAACACCAGATCATACCACTCATCACAGCTTCACAGAATACAGTGTCACAAAGAAAATATGCATTTCCATCCCATTAAAAAATCATTTATAACTTCGGCTGTTTAAAATTTTATACTTACAAAGAAAAAAAAATTTCCAAAAAAGTTTATGCTACGTAGAGCCTAAACCAAAATAACCTATCTTAGAACATAAAAAAATATTTAAACATTTATATAATATTAATTTAAGCATTATACTGTAAAAATAAGTACATTAGAAATAAATATGAATAAATATTTCGACCAAATTACGAATTACATAATACTTTTTTTTTTTTTTTAAAAAAAATTTTCACCTAACAAATCTTGTATAAATTACGTTGCAAAATTACTTTCGATAAAAAAAAAAAATCTATTTATTTATCTTATTAAACCATTAAATTCATCATACACACCTCACAGAGCTAATACAAGCTAATCGTCTTGCACTCCATTCAATTATCTCTAAATTCAAAACAACAAACGCAAGAATCCCACCAAGGCATGGAAAAAAACCTACCACTATAGATATTAAAACCTCTGAAATGATAAACAAAAAATTATATAGTATACCGAAAAAAAAATGTCTGACTTTGGCTAAGGGAATTTTTCAAAATCTATCTTTAGTTTGCCAAAACAAAACAAAACAAAGTAGCTAAATGAAATTTCCAAAACAAGTATGTATATCACTTTCACACAAGAAATATGAACAAACGAGGGGTAAACTAACTACGAGGACAACCAAATGAGATTTTCAAAAAGCACATGCCTAATTTTATCTTATAATTAATCTTATAATATTGATGGAAAAACCTTGGCGGTTCAAAGAATTAAAATTATACAAACTAAAAAAAGACACAAACATGTCTAAGGGCTCTACAAAAAACAAACCAACACCAAGAAAACACCAATGCCTACGCAGGAAATGAGCCTTTAATGGTAATTACCTCTTATACATCCTTAAACTATAACATGAAAAAAAAAAACGAAAAAAAATCGATTACATCACAATCCTCAGAAGAGGAAAAAATAAAAATATCAGAGGTCTCCGTAGGCGACACAACAGTTTTCACCTCAAAAACCCAACAATAGAAATAACACCAACAGATATTAAAAACATCATACAGCCCTTCAAACACTCTCCAACAACAGGCCCAGATAGCATCTCAAACATCCACATTCCCAATAATCCCTTAGAACTACTCGACACCATCAAAAAACCTTGAAATTCACATGCGGATGGCCCAGACAAAATATTCAAAAAGCCATAGAAACCTAAGCACAAATATTTAAAAAAAAACTCCAAAAAAAACTTATATAATATATATTAGATATATATATATAGATAATAATATATATATATAATAATATATACTATATTAATATTACTATAATATATATCATATATCATAATAATAATAATAACCACATAATAGATATATATATATATATATATAACTAATACACACCAAAATTACTATATACTTATATATATATAATATAACTATATATATATATATATATATCAAATAGATACACCCTAAAAAGAGTATTAAATACATAAATAAACTAATATATATAATATATATAAATATACTATATACAGTAGAACTAAGTATAAGTACTATACTATATAATAATAAAATATATATATTGTCCTGATGTATTAAAATAAGTCCTTAAGTTATGTATAGTATTCTATATTATTATTATGTTCAGTAACATTCATTTCCAGTTTCCATACTAACCATATTTATTTTCACACTATATATAACCTTACTTTGTATGGACGGTAAATTTATAGTTCAAGAAGAGCAAGATAGCAAATTCTACTTTACAAAAATTCAGAGCATTATCTTAAAAGAAGGTATGTAGTTCTTGCAATAGAACATCTACAATACTTTTAAAAGAAAGGAATAAAAATTATTGCAAGAAAAAAAAAAAAAAAAAAAAAAACAAAAACGGGTAAGGACAGGCCTTTTTATATACTTTAAAGCGTATAAAAATAAAATAAAACGATAAACGCGCAGAATATTAAATACACCTGTCACTCCGCAAAAAGAAAAAACAACTAAATATAAATTAATATAACAAAAATAGTAAATATTCAAAAAAACAATAATCCAACACCTTAAAAAAGAGACAGAGAAAAGAGCAGAAAAAAAAATTACTCAATCTGAACATAATACCCAACCCAAGCTTAGGGTAGGTTTAGGCTTTCAAAGTAGGGCAGCTCTAAGCCTCTATTGTATTCTAAAAAAAAAAATCCCTAGCTTAAATTACCGTAAAACGGGGCAATTCAGTCCAAAAATCAGGTACTCAAAATGCTAAGGTTTATGGAGACTTTTTTTTTTTTTTCAAAAATTTTTTTTTTTTTTTTTAATGTATCCTTTGCAATCTTACTAATTTTGGATATAATAGTAGATAATGGAGAAGCGATAAGTAACGTGGACCGAATTGCCCCACAGGGTTGGGGCAATTCGTCCACTTCAATTTTCACATCCCTAAGAATCCTTAATTAAAGTTTTTATTAAATAAGCACTATATCACAAATATAAAAACATATGTATTTACAATATATTAAGAAATGGTTCGAAAACGTAATAAAAGTTCGAGTTTGCGTTCTTTGTCAACTGCAAAATCGTAAAAAAGCTCCCTAACGTAAAGAATTTCCTTATTCTGTGTAATATAGAATATTTTTATTCGTATATACAGAATTAAGAAATTCTTTACGTTAGATGACGTATTTCCCAATTTTGCGATGTTGACAAAAATGAACGCAAACGCTGTTGACAAAAATGAACGCAAGCTCAAGCGTTTTAGGCCCCTTGACCCATAATTGGGTTTACAATATTATTTTAAGAAATTGGTTTGAAAACTAAGTAAAAATTTCGAGTTTTGCGGTTCTTTTTCTCTGTCAAACGCCAAAATCGTAAAAAAAATGCTCACAAAAAAGAAAGGGAATTTCCTTAATTCTTTATTCATATATTACACAGAATAAGGGAAATTCTTACGTTTGGTGAAGCGTTTTTTTTTTTAAAAACTGTATTTTTTTTTTTCCGCTGGTTGACAAAAACGAACTGTAATGGTAACATTGCTATCAGGTTGTAAATCTTCTGATTTTATATTAACAGAATTAAGAAGCTCAATTCCTTTATTACCAGTCTTTTACGATTTTGCGCGCTGTTTTACAAAAACGAACGCAAACGCAGGTTTGACAAAAAACGAATTCAAACGAGCGCGTTTTAAGCATATTACGTTTCGTAAGAAACAATGCAAGAACGAAAACGCTTAAGTGTCTGCAACCCATCATCAGCAGAGTATCCCTTGACCCTGATACTGTGTACTTTTGCGTAAGTGTAAACCATCTTGCTGAAAAAAATTTTACAAGTTAATTAGGCCTATGTTAAACTATCTTGCTGTAAAAAGTGTAAAAATTATTTTAAACATTTATTTCGACATCATTTCAATAATAAGTATTAAAAAATTAATTTAAGAAATTAACGGCAAATGCCCCACGCAAATTTTTAAACCTGTACCGAATTGCCCCAATTTACAATTTTAAAATAAAACATATTTATCTCTGCCTGAATGACTCCAACGATTGCATTAATGGTATGAAACATATTTTTAATACATAATCTTGTTACCATAATAGTACAAATTATTTAACCTGATGCATTCTAGCAATAAGCCTAAAATTCCCGATTAGAGTCTTAGAAAAAAAAAAATCCCAAAATATAAAACATAAGTAAAGGAAAAAAAAATAATACCTAAGACATAAAAATACAGTATTTTACATCTTTAAAATATATTTACATCGATAGCTATTTGAGCCACTGGATCCGAAATGCCCCACGTGTCCGAATAGCCCCACATGACCGAATTACCCCTTACGGTAGGCTTTCAAAAACATCTAAAACCTTAAAAATTAATAGCTTGAATTGAATAAAATAATAAAAAAAATGTAAATGGAAAAAAAAAATGAACAACCTCACAAGAAAAACACAATTTAGCACAGAGAGAGAAAATTACACAGGCAGAGAGGCTCACCCCTTAAAAATAAATGCTAATAATTCCGGCTTGTGCAGCCGAAGTCTGCTAGAGGAGAGATGTGGTCAAGAAGAGAAAGGGGGATGGTTCTTCGGATGGATAACAGGAAAGAAGAAACATTCCAGAAAAATCTTTCATAAATATTTAGCGTAATTTCTTTTATTAAAAACATATTTAAAAGGAGAAAAAAAAAAATCCTAAGAAAAAATAAAAAGGGACATTTAAAATTCGTTGCAAAAAAATAAGAATCAGGAATATTTTTATTTTAATTTATCAGGAAAACTGCGTGTTGGCAACTTTGATTAATTGCCAGTAAAAGATGGGAAGAACAAAAATAAACGGGGGGGAGTATTTTATCCGCGTGTTTCCCGAGAGAGTGTGGGGGGGGGGGGTTTGGAAACATCTATGGGTGGAGAGAATTTGGGGTAGGAACAAAAAGGAATAAAAATATTAAAATGATGTAAGACCAGATATCCGAAAATATTAACTCAAGATTTGAGAAAAAAAAAAGAGATAAAAATTTCTTTATTTACTTCCTATAACATCCTCTGTTATAGAGTCTCCCTGCCAAAAAAAATTGGCTTAGGCAATGTGCATATAGTTGATTTTCTTGACATGGAGATGAAAAACTCAATTTGTGAATTAAAAGAAAGTGTGATATTATAGATTCAAAAATGAAAGGTAGTCAGAGTAAGGAGTTATAATCTTAGGGGGAAACAGTGGAGAGTTTCATTTAAGGAGGAATCAAATGCATAATGAGAAACTAGATGCTAACAATTGTCTTTGTACATAATTACTGTAAGTATGTTTTAAAGTGTAAGATGTATGCAATAGCATTAATAATTTGTGCGCATTTGAACTCTTGATATGTTTTGTTAAAGGCAAAGGAAAAGAATATGGTTTAATAAATGTGTTTAATGAAAATACTTGAGTCTGAGGGGTTGAAATTTAGGTGAAAATCTGTCTTCGTGTTTGACATTACATAATTGAAATGACTGTGAAATCTAATTCCATATCAAAAATATATTCTAACTTTAGTTTGAAATAAACTAAAAATAATATAGATAGTGCCCCACAAATAAGTAGTATCTTTTTACTAATAATAAAAAAAAAAAATATAAAAATTAAAAAAAATATGTGAAAGAAACATTCATACAATTGTAAGACTTGTTAACTATTATTCTTTGGTTTTTTGATAATCTTTTTCTTAACATTTTAAGTAAATTAATTTTATAGATTTCTAAGAGTGATGTTTATTTTATATTTTCTCAGTGAAAAATATAAATATAAGTGAATGCGGGGAAAGAAAAAAAAATTTAAAGTCTAAAATTTTGTGATTATGAAAGAATTTCTCCTGGTGAGGAAAAAAAAAGTGTTTCCACAGTGAAGATTAAATAGAGTTTGTTTTCAAAGTGGAAGATATAAATAGTGGACAGAATTGGATAAGAGGTCTACTTTGAAGTGAAATTTCAGGAGGCAGGAAATAAAGGAGAATGAATTTTGATCTTCAATTTGAAATTAAAAAATATCTGTAAAAATATATTATTTGTTAAATGGTAGATCTCTGAATAACCTCTTGGAATGAAGCAGACAAAAGTTAGCTTTGGAGTGTCGGAGCGCTAAATAAGTTGTTGTGGAGGAGATTTCGAAGAGTTTCAAAAGATACGTCGTGTGAAAGTATGAGTTTTATTTCTGTTTGTGAAATGGAAAGATTAGAGAAAATTTGTAGAGATTTAGATTGAGGAAGGACCACAATGTCTTTTTTAAATAAGACTGGCGGTTGTGCGACAACCCTAGAAAGTGCGGTAGTGGTTTCCTGAGACTTTGGTTTTGGTATAGGATGTGCATCATCTTGTAACAGAATAGTTTGAGAATCTGATGAAAATTTTGTTAAAGGAGGAGAGGAAGTTAAATTTTTAATGAGAGATGAGAATGACTCGGTGTTATATGGAACTTTGAAATAAAGCAAACGTTTAGCCACTTTAAGTGGTTTTTGATTAGAAATTTGCAAAATCAGGAGTGAGAAAAAGTGTTGAGTTCTAAATATTCATGAAAAGATGATTCAGAGGTCAAATCATAGTGCTCAGAAACGAGAGTGTTAAAAGCTAATAAAGAATTTGGTATCGTTTCTTCATCAAAAAAGTAATAGTGAGAAATCCTTTTGAGAGGAAGGGGGAGTGTCCTGAAAACAATTCTCATTCGTTAGAGTTTGAGCATTATTTTTTTTAAACGAAAAATTATATTAAATGATAATGAGGAGGGATATCATATTTTCCACTTATTGATTTATTATAGTGTTGGTTAAATTGATTTGGACTTAATTTCAACAGAACTAGAGGAAGAATTTCGAAAACCATGTGAAAGTTCGAAAAAAGTATGCTCTATTAATCTATATTATTTAAGGAATATTACCTACATATTCTGGGGTATGCAAAACTTGTTCAATTACATCTTTTCTACTAACATTCTTCTTCTCTTAATATCTATGAAAAGTCGCTTTCCCATGTTCCAATAAATATTTAAACCATATGTTGGGTGAAAAGGGAATTTATTCAAAAGCATTGTGGTAACGTTGATCTTATTGCAGGCAGTGGTAACACAACTGTTAACCCTAACATTAATGTAGGTTTCCAAATTCACCTTCCAACTAAGAAGTTGAGATGAACTGAGAGGCGTTATCAAAATGCTGCTGGAACTCCACTTATATCGTCTTGCTATCAAACCTCTATATCTGCTACATTATTTGTTCATATAAATAGAGACTTATTTAACCTTACCTTTTATTGAATCAACATCTTCGTCCGAAACCCTAACACCGACACATCCAACCTGCACTCTCATACTCTCTAACGTCAGCGTTGAATTTCATCACCATTACCTTCCTTATTTTCAAAAGCATTTGTGTTCATATTTCCATTTTCTAACTGCGGCATATCCATTTCGCTTCTGGACTGGGTTGCTATCCCATTGCTTTCCAACTGTGCATTTGATACTTCTCTCGATTTTGCTAAATTTGGTGTGCTAATCTGTAAATTGTCATTAAAATTTCTGAAAAATAAATTGTTTGTTAAATGAAAGGTCCATATTCCGCATCTTCTTTTGAAAATGGGGAATATGTGACTCTGGGTGATTTTGTGCAAGCTCATATTGAGTGGATTTTTGTTCTCCCAGAGGTGATTGCTTTAAAACTTGCATCATAACTTTTCTGTTTCCTGGACTATAAGATGCTCCACAATTACCAAAATTTATTGAACTACTAGGTTTACTCTCATTCATATCAGTCCTATTGGTGACAGCTCTAAAGTATACTTTAGACCTGTCTTGGGGAACATCCCATACCCTCCCGATTTGGGCGGAAGTAATGTTCTCCAATTCTGAAATAACTAGATTAGTGTCACATTCGCTCTCATTAATGGTATCTGCTCTACCATTGTGACTGTACGGTATGCTTCCTACATTAACTATTCTGTTTTTATTAATGGTGTTTGCTACACCATGAAAACTGTGAGGTTCATCATGTTTAAAATTCTCGTCGAAAATAGTATCATTAAAACATATAGAACATGCATTTTTATCATTAATAAAATTTACACCTATTTGGGCTTTTCCCTGGTTATAATGGCTACCTATAAAATTATTAGGAGAAGCTTTGCTGAAAGAAAAATGAGGATTAAGAACATTTACATTATTTGGTTGATTAACATCATTAGAAATAACATGACTCGTTTGCATATTTGCATGTGATAACCTTTCTTTCATAGTTGCGTTTAGATTTTCGTGAGAGGTGGCTTTGTGATCATTCTTAATTTCGTTTTGCTTACGATGTGATTTTGGAAAATTTTCCACATTTAAATATTGCATGGTAGCAGTTTTATCTCCAAAATTTGTATCATTTGCACCTACTGAAGGCAACCCATCATCTTCAGTAGTGTTTAAAGCGTTGCATGTGACTGAGTTAGTATTTTTTGAAACATTTAAATAAAGAGAATTTAGAGCTGCATGAGAAACATTTAAATAATCAGGAACCTGGAGATGCGTTGATTGAAAATTTGGGTCCAAATTGTGACCTACATTCATAGCTGTGCTCGAGGTGCAATGAGAGTTTGCTTTAAATAATAAACCTAATTTAATAAATGAAAAATATTCTCTATTTATAGAAACATTAGTATAATAGGTTTGAGTTTTATAGCTTTATCATTTAATTCATAGCTGAAAATTTAAAAATGCTTATATGTGCAATGTGAACCAAAATAAGTTGTTTGAATATTTACATTGTTAAAAATTTCATGCTTACTAAAAGTTATTTGTGAGTGGTGCGCTACGTTACCGCGTACATTCATAGCTGACTCGAAATCCCCAAGAGTGGTGGAACTGTTATTACTATCTGGAAAATCAGGATTGCGGAGGGGAGTCGTTTCGTGTTGTTCTGCCCTCCTTAATGAAAAAAATCCTGACAGCTCATTGTATTGGTTTTCAACGATTTCATCATAAAAATAGTTTTCTTGTTCATCGTAATAGTTCTCTTCTTGTGGTGTATCATATTGATCATCCAAAGCTTCTTCATATCCATCTGTTGGTTCAGCTATTCTTGCGTAAGACGTTTGGTTATTTCTCCATGAAGGTTTATGATTCTGTTCTGGTGTTTTCTGATAGTTTTGTGTGTAGGGAAGAAATGCCGTGCCTTGTTGGCTTTTTCGATGTTGAAAGGTTTTTCTTCGATTAAATTTGTTAGTTGCTGAAAGTTGTTGCACTCCCATGTCATCTATATATTTTATGAGAGAAAGTGAATGCGGATCGCTCTCGTAGATTTTGTTCAGAATAGCTGTTATAATATTGTGAAGCGTTTTCCTTTGAGCTTGATATGGCAATGTTTTTTTCTCTTGGCATTATGTAACTAATATATCTTATATAAAAAGTTTTATGTGGAGTATTTGCTTTTCAATATGGTGTCAAGAGAACAAGAGTTAGCGCTTAGCTAAATTAGCAAAATATCTTTATGGTTATGTGTTACATAAAAAATAAAACCCCAAAATTTGTTACTTTAACGTTAATTTTATTATTATGATAAAATCAAAGGGGTGTATAAGTTTTATATTCAAAATTATATAAGCTTTGTTTGTAAAATAATAATTTTTGAGAAAAATGGTCTAACCTGCAGTGTGTAATAGCTCTCGAACTGAAGTTCTTGGCACTCTTTGCTTTGCGTTTTCTTCTTTCTTCACCTATATATCTTCAGTAACTTCCTTCAGAAACGCTTCTTATCTTTGCCAATACTCTCAATCTGATTCGCTCAAGCAAGGTACGCTACTTTCCCGCAAAATCTTTTCCTTCAGTTTCCAGAAAATGGGGATTGACTGGTATAGGCCTTGGTTTTTTTTTTTAGGATAACGCAAATCAGACTCTAGTTCAAATATGGTTTATTTTGAGAATAAAGTTTACACCCCAGTGTAGAGTGCCTAAAAAAAATTAAAAAAAAAGAAATTACAAAACACGAAAAATATAAAATGGTTTACATAAGAAAGTTATACAAATCTGTAAAACATAAACAAAAAGATTTACAAATCTAGCATATTCTACACATCTTATTTTACCCAAATACTGAATGCTAAAAAAGGATGGGCATATTTTCACGCCAGATCAATTTATACTAATACAAAGAAAAACTGATACAAATTAACACCTCTGATGATGAATTTTATAAAATAAATGTGGGGAACAATAAACAGCAAATCTTTTAGCGTACAAGAATTTCATATAATTCCAGCCAAATCTAGAGCAGAGTGTATTTTATACCGTATAAATAGAAATTGTTATACAAAAATATATAAAAAAAATACGCTATAATAACTGCCACTAGGAAAAGCGAAGTTAGAAATTTCACCTCTTAAGCCAAATTACATAAAAATAAGAGAAGAAAAAATAAATTACACCTCTTATGATTAAATATGAAAAAGTTAGAGAAAAATCCAGCCATGAGATTCAAAAAAGAGTTACAAACAACAAAAAAAAATTTCGCAAAAACCATTAGGTCATTAGATTTAGATTTTAATTTTCCAAGAGCGTGATTATGAACAAAGTTATAAAATTGAAAAAATCTACGTATATAAACTTTGCACCCAGACTTGCCACGCTAAATATACTATTGGTGAAGATATTTAGAAGCTACATAGATGGTGATAGCTAACTAACATCAAAACCCAACGCTTTAAACAAGCTTCCAAAATTTATCAAGAAAACCAGATACACCTACAAAATTTTAAAGTGAAATTTTAACAAACAAACTGTGGTGAAAATAATAAACAGTATCCACCCTTATAGAAAAATTTTTAAACCCGTTAACAAAGTGGAACAATGAGATCCAACCAAATGTTTGATAAAGAACGACTATCCTAACACCACCCATTTAAATATAACGGACCTTTACCCAGAATCTATCTCGTAACCAATTTAAATTTCAGATTTAAGATTTAACTATACGACCTGTGGATGTCTTGAAACATCATTTAGAAAAATAAATTAAATTTTTAGTAAAATGCCTTAAAGATTAAAACTAAGCAAAAACTCAAAATTGCTAACTTCTAAGAGAAAAAAAAAAATATGAGTTATCTAAAACGATATCTAAAAATAAATTATTATCTCTTGTTCCGACCCAAATTTTCAATACCAAAAAAAGATAAAAAATTAAATGCTTTCCGCATGTGCATATATCCTGCATCATAAAAATATAACACATAGTAAATAGGACTGTGTTCTATAAACTGATATTACTAAGTTAGTATATACTAAAGAAAAATATGCATTCATCCCATTAAAAATTCATTTTATTAACTTTAGGCTGTTTAAAATTTATACTTACAAACCAATCTTAACAAATTTCCAAAAAAGTTTTACAGGTAGGGCCTAGTTAAGCTTAAAAAAAAATATGTTATAACATTTAGTAAACAGGGCTAGATGATTTTGCTCAATTTAAATAATATTTTGACTCAATCCTAGTCAAAATTTACAAAAAAAAAACTAATTATTTTCTCTTTTTTTACATTTTCAATACAAACATCTTGTACTATATTAGATTTACAAATTACTTTTTATGAAAAAAAATCTTAATTATAGAGTTTCCCATTCATTCACACCTCAAAAATTTTATTGCAAGCTAATCGTCTTGCACTCCATTCAATTTAATCTCTAAATTCAAAGGCATGGGATAAAACTCAAGATGTTTAAAGCTCTTCAAAATGATAAAAAAATATATATATACCGAAAAAAAAGATTCTACATTTGGCTAGGGAGATTTTCAATATCAAAGACTTCTGATTCTGAGAAACTGGAAAATGAAATTTTTAATGGGATCGTAATATTTCTCAGAATGAAAAACTAAATGAAACTAGAGAAAATGAGAATTTCAAAGTACATTGTTTAATTTATTATAATTTAAATCATTAAGTTGCCGTCGAACGCAGTTAAGCATGTAATTATAAACTAATAAAGTTTCTCTAGGCTCTTTATAAAAAAAGGAAAAGAAAAAATGCTACGCAGAATGAGGCTTGTAATTATTATTAGATCTAAACGTTAAAAGGAAAAAAAAAACGAAAAAAATTCTATCTTGCAAAATTTTCAGAAGGAAAAAAAAAAAAATACTCGAGAAATGAGCTTGAAAACAGTTATTTCACTCAAAATAAACTTCTTTCTATTTTAATTCAAAGTGTAATTTATAACGGCCAAAAATGCTAAAGACGCAACAAAATTACGTAACAAGAACAATGGCGTAGCTGTTTGCGACAAGAAATTTCACCTTCAATAATCCTTTTGAAGCTTATCATTAAGTGTTAAGCAATATCTTAAAAAAAAACTCGAAACCTTAAAGATCACTAGTCACACAATAATAATAATAATATAAAATAACTATATAAATCCAAAATACACCATTTAATTAATAATATTAATTATATAAACTGATATATAGTCATAAACGTTCATACAAAGTAAAATACTATTTATAGATAAAAACCTCAATATGCATAGACATAACAATACTTAATATTCATAAAAAATATATCAGATATTCTATACAGAATATAGATTTTATTACTTTGTATATACTACATATATATATATAGATATATATATATATATATATATATATATATATATATATATATATATTATATATATATATATATATATATTGTATATATATATATATATATATATTATTATTATTATTATTATTATTATTATTATATTATTATTATTATTATTATTATTATCATTATTATTATTATTATTATTATAATTATTATTATTATTTATATTATTAATTATTTGATTATTATTCAGTATCATTTCCATTTTCTATAGTTGTTCATATATATATATATATATACCGTACTTTGTATTGGAGGTAATAGTTTTATTCTCAAGAAGAGCAAGATAGGAAATCTACGTTTACAAATTCAGAGCATTTATTTAAAAGAAGGGACGTTAGGTTTTGAAATACAATTACTTTTAAAAAGAAAGAATAAAAAATTATTTGCAAGAAAAAAATAAAAATAAAAAATAAGACCGGGTAAGGATAGGGCCTTTTTGTCTACTTTAAAGCGTATAAAAATAAATATATAAAAGATAAAGGGGATATAAATATACGCTTGAAAAAAAACAACTAAATATAAATACATATAAAATGTAAGATATTCAAAAAAACAATAATTATATTGAAAGGAGAGAAAAAGAGAGAAAAAAAATTTTTACTCCGTAATACTTCCAACAAATTTTAACCAACCCAAGCTTAGGGTAGGTTTAGGCTTTCAAGGTAGGGCAGCTCTAAGCCTCAACTTTTATAAAAAAAAATCCCTAGCTTAAATTAGGCTTTCAAAAACGTCTAAAACCTTAAAAATTATTTCCTAGAGATTTGAATGAATAAATATAATAAAACATGTAAATGGGGAAAAAAAAATTGAAACTCACCAAGAAAAATCACTAATTTAGCACAGAGAGAGAAAATTACACAGGCAGAGAGGCTCATCTCTTAAGAATAAATGCTATATTCCGGCGTGTGCAGCCGAAGGTCTGGGCTAGGGGGGAGGAGAGAATGGGGGTCAAGAGAAAAGGGGGGATGGTGTTCTTCGGATGATAACAGGAAAGAAAAACTTCCAGAAAATCTTTTCATAATATTTAGGGGTAATTTCTCTTATTAAAACAGATATTTTAAAAGGAGAAAAAGAAAAGAAATCCTAGGAAAAAAATAAAAATGGTACATTTAAAATTCGTTGCAAAAAAATAAGAGATCAAGAATATTTTATTTTAATTTATCAGGAAAACTGCGTGTTGGCAACTGTGATTAATTTTATTTTGCAGTAAAAGATGGGGGAAGACAAAAATAAACAGGGGGGAGTATTTTATCCGCGTGTTTCCCGAGAGAGCGTGGGGGGGTTGAACATCTAGGGGAAAGAATTTGGTAGAACAAAAGGAATAAAAACTACTAACTAATATCGGCCCAAATTTCCGAAAAGAAATCAAACTATGACAACAAATAAATAAAATAAAATTTCTTTATTACTTCCACTTTTATTTTTTTATTAATATAGTAAATATATATATATATATATATATATATATATATATATATATAATATATATATATATATATATATATATATATATATATATAATATATAAAATATTATAATATAGTATATATATATAATATTGGACAAATTATAATAACAGAGACACGTTTCACTAAATGTAGAAAATCTTTCACAGGACTCTAGATTTCTAAATAGATGTCCTAGGGGTGAATAGGCAATTTTTACATAATAGTTTTCTAAAACTCAGTTAAGAACTTATTGACAAAACATCACAGTAATAACGTAACCTAACCTAACCTAGAATCAACCGGAATTTTTTTTTAAATGCGACCTAACTAACCTGAAAATAAAAATGAATTTTTTTTTTCCATTCGATGCTAGAAACAGCTTAATTTCCCAAATGATAAACTTTATTAAGCAGGATTCCCGTTCCATTCACTGTTTACTAACTATATATATAATAATATATATATATATATATATATAATAATTATAATATATTATAATAATATATATATATATAAATATATAATAGTAATAAATAGAAATAAAAAAACTTAAGAAAACAAAAAAAAATTACAATAATAATAATATTATATAAATATATATATAATGTATATGTATATATATTATGGTAAAAAAATTTAAACACCGATTTAATACTTAAAATTATTAAAATTTCTTTATAGCAAACAAAAACCGGGTATAAAAAGAAGACTTTTAGGAGTAAATGGTAATTTATGGTAAAGTAATTAATAAATTCTTTGTATGGTAATCCGTAATTCTTTTTACTGCGTAATTCCAAATTCATATTATAACAATGGATGTTGATGGTTAACTTTCAAATTTAAAGAAGCCGGAGACTTGGAAACTCCACCTCTCTAATTATCAAAACTACAATAACAAAAAAAATCACAGATACAGGTGAAAATATAGGTGGCAATTAACTTTTATTGAACTATCTTCCAAATAGATTCCTTTAAAAAAAAAATTCCATTCTTGTCTTAAAATGTACAAATAATTTTATAGCTTCTCTGAGAAAAATTTTTTCTTATTTAAAATACCGTACTGAGAGTTTTATAATTTTTTCATCTATAATGATATTTAATATAATATTAGATAATTAAGGTCTTTCTTATTTTGTATAATCCCTTAATACGGCTTTACTAGTCTATTGATCCATCAATAAAATTCTTATCATTAAAATCTGGTTAAACATGAGATAAAACAAAAAGAAGTCAAAATAAAATAGAAATAAATAAAAATAGAATAAAGACAGTTCTTAAAAGTGCAAAAGAAAGAAACATGTTAAAAGAAACAAAATGAATACTAAACAATATAGCAAGAAACCAAAACAAAAAAAAAACATAAAAAGAAACAAAACGAAGAATAAAGCAAAAAAAACAACGAAGAGTAACAGAAGGACGTTACACCTTATCAAAGGAACTGCATTTTATTTTTATTTGTTTTATTATTATTGATTTGGATAAAGTCCATTTTTTTTATAATGATAATAAAATGACCAAAACTGAATAAAATAAGGCATTTGTTATGATAACTTTAATTGTTAGAGGAAGATCTTAAACCAAAAATTATGTAAAATTCAGTAAAGGAATGCGAATTTGATTGTGTGCTCAATTCCTTGTTCCGGTTCAGCGTCCCGCTAGGACCATATGCGAAGACACACACCACAAACCAATTTAGCATCTCAGTTGATTTTGTGCCATTTTGGAAAATTATTGTCAGGTGGGGTGCTATGACCCCCTAAAATTTAACCTTTTTATGAATGCCCCTTTGCCAACACAGAAATTTTGATTTGTGGAGCCAATCAGATTTTGTGAACCATACCTGAAACTAAAGAAGATCTTCACACTGATTTTGTTTATTTCAAATTGTTCCACTGTGGGGTTTTATTTCAAATTTTTAAGCAATTAATATCACACAGTCTTATCTGAGATAGTGATTATTATGTATTTCGCTAATGCTAAGGTTTTCTTGGGATACAAGTACAAAATATATATATATATTTTTTAAATGCTTGAATTTTGGTAAAATTAGTCTGATAAAAAAACAGCGGCAGCAGCCAACTATTTACTGAATATAAGAATGACAATCCTTGTGAAGAGTATGAAAGTGAAGATCGTGGAACAGTACATAAAATAGATCTTTTTATAAATAGGTATAATACTACCTAGGAACACAAAATAGTATTTAACAGTTTGTACAAAACTTCAAAACTAATAATACCACCATGCATATCTCAGACCGGTCAACAATGTGCAAGGTGTAAAGGTACGTACTTCTCAAAACTAGAAGTCTTACCTTAGAATACAAAGACTACACACTACATCAATTTCAATCTCATTTACTGTTCCCTCGGACCACCATTAATTCTTCATCCTCTTCTTCACTTGCTTGTTAGATATCGTCTACCATCAGCAGTTCAATCTTCTTACCATTACACCATCAACATCTTACTATATCTAGTGTAACTCTTATTTTTCTTTCCATTTATACTATCTTATAATTTTTGTTTTTAACAGCTGGAAAAAAAACATAATTAAAGAAGAATAAAATCACCAAATACATGAAAACTATTCTAACCTCTATTCTACTTCTAACTACATCCGGTCTTTGGACTGGAACACTAAGAAATAAAACTGCTTCTACAATACGTTCGCTTTTCTCGCTTCATCAGTCATGTCTGAAATAACATAAAAAACTATCAAACTTTTGGCGACAATCACATCCGTTTTACTGTATACTAATTATTTGCCTATACTTAAAAAAAAAAATTTTTTCAATTTCCAAAAAATATTTTTTGTTGAAAAATTTGTTCCACGGAAAAATTCACAACACGCTTATAAAGAAATGATCTAAATTAAAAAGTACATCTCCCAGACTACGAAATTGTCACTGAAACATTCACGCAGATCGTCGAATGACCATTTAAATTTTTTTTTTTGCATTTTTCAATTTCAAAACCCATGAAAAAATATAAGTTTTGAAAACGATCATTTGCTCGGATTTGGTCATCAAATTACTATTTCATTCCAGCAATTTTACAATTTGTTCCATCTTGTATATTTCAATTGAAGTCATTTTGAAAAAAATTGTAGACCGAGATCGAAAAATGGTCAAAAACATAGGTTTTAAAAAATGAAAACCCCCCCCCCCATAAAAAATGACTATAGACACAAAAACCAGACCCATAAAAACGACAATTTAGAGATCATAAAAAGCTTGCGTTTTCTCTTTTATTCAAAATTCTCCCCCCCTTAAGTTTGGCACAAACTTAAAATTGGGGTTAAAATGGGGTTCGCCTTGAACAAAAAAATCAAAGCGTGACCTTGAATGTAAAAGATTGAATAAAAAGGTCTTCAATTGAGTGTGGCAGAAGATTAAAATATTTACACCGCATTGATATTTGTAATGAATTATTAGTTAAATAGAAATTCGGAATATTTAACAAAGAAACATCGACAACAACGAAGAGAACTGTGCATAAGATATCGAAATGTTATAATCGATTTATATTAATATACTTTAAAATGGGATACATTAAAGTTCTTGTAGACTAAGCTTTCACACCCAACCTAACTTACTTAACCGTACCCCAAAGAAACACAAAACAGCACAAATTTATAAAACACCAAAATCTTTTGAAATATTTTCTTTTTATTGTACTGCCTCTGTCGCAATAAAATTTAAGCGGAATATTTCCAAGTTTAAACATGAAATCAAAAGAACCAAGAAACCATTTAGAAAATAGAATAGATAAACCAGAGAAATTCTTGCGTGAAAAATGTATCGCATTTATGCTCAAAAGAACCGAAAACGAGCAACGTAATTGCAGAATTCTAATGTGAGGTAACGAAGAGCTTTGAAAGCTCATTATAATTATTTTGCTCAAGAATCTACATTCTCAATTAATGACTGCATCATATATATACTCTATATATATAATATATATATATATATATATATATTTATATATAATTTTATATATATATATATATATAGATATATGTATATAGATATATATATATAGTATATACATAAATATATAATAATACTATATATATAATATATATAAATATATAATATATATATATATAATAATATAATTATATATAGATATATATTATATATATATCTAGTATATATATATAAATATATTATAAACATATATAATAATATAGTATATATATATTATACGTACTTATATATATATATAATATATAAATAAATACTAATATATATACTATAATATATAATATTATATATATATATATATATATATATAGTATATATATATATTTATATATAATATATTATAATATATATAAATAATATATATATATATATATAATATATATATAAATATTATATATATATTATATATAATATATATATATATATATAATAATAATATATAGTATAATATATATATAGATATATAATATATATTATGATATATAATATATAGTATATCATACATTGTAATATAAAATATATAATATATATAATATATATATATATATATATATATACTATAGTTATATAATATTTATATACCTAGTATATAATATATATATACGTAAATATATAAGATATATATATTACTATATATAAATTTATATATATATTAACATATATAATATAATATAATATATATATAATATATAATAATAATATAATATATATTATATATATATACTATAGATATATATATAATATATAGTATATATATATAATATATAACTATATTACTATTATATAGGATGGTCGAAATTTGCATTTGAATTCACACATCTGTGAGGACTTCAGCTAAGAGACATAACACTTGCGTGAATGATTTCCTTGTGTCGATTCACCCCCTTCTACTATTATTCTAATCGTTTATAGGAAAAGCTATATCTTCAACTCAACTACTATATGTAATCCAAGTTACTATATATCTATAATCTATAGTATAATATATATATATATAATTAATTAATATATATATTATATTATATATATTATATATATATAATATATATATATAATATAATAAATATACTAATATATTATACTATATTATATATCACTATATAACATATATATATGACTTCACTATACCTATACATAATATAGTATATATATATATATATATCAGATAATATATATATATATATTATATTATAGTATATTAATATTATTATATACTATATATATATATACGCTAAGTACTATAAGTACCTACTATAGAAACTTAAACCTTCATCTTATTTTCAATGCATAATCAAATACAAGACGTGTGAAAAACCCTTGTCAATCTTTCTGTGGCAAGATCCAGGTAGAAATATTTCCTACTTTGGAAAATCCTCCTACCTGAACTCCACTTAAAGCTACACCTGGACGAAGTCCTGAGGGACGTTCGTTACTCTCCAGCATGCCAATGTCACTTTTTTCGGCCCTCTAGAGGCTTAGGCCCAAACGGTTTGATGTATTCTTTCACGTGACATTGAGAATCCTTGCAGGCCACTAACCATGCCTCCCCTATGTACACCATAACGTCTTGGAGAGCACTTCTCTTGAATTCGGAGCTGCAAGCAGAACAATTGTTCACCTATCTGATAAGTAGCATCACGGGTCTGAAGTAGAAGCAGGCGAACAGCATAGTCTAATTGGGTTCATGGATGTCACAAAATCGCAACAAAACATCTTCTGATGTCTTAGTCAAATGAATTCTTAGGCGAGTTTTTCTTATTAAGGATCTCATCTTTATCATGGATTGATTAAACAACCATTAATTTTATTCATCAATAATAGACGGTTTAAATTACAGGCACACACATAAAACATTACCCACATACTCATTCACACATCAAACACCATCCACATTTATATATAAAAATATTAATACATTGATGCAGAAAATATTTACTAAGTAATACTATTACCTTAACACCTATGAGGACCAGGATATAATAATAGCTTATACTTAGTTTAAATATGTGCATGCTCTTTACCATACAAATGTAGTTAGTAGTTAGTTAGTATCTAATGTAGTTAGCTTTTTGCTGCAAGAGAAATATTATTAAACTGAAATTAGGGTATTAAACCTACCGTCTACCGCTAGCTAGCTGTTCTTGGTCAGGATTAATCAGTCTTTTCATGTATTTTAAAACCAATCGTGGTATGATATGCAGAAAATAATTTGACCTAAGTAATCATGATTCCTTCTGATTGATTTGAAAGCTATTTAATTAACTAAATGCGAGGTCTTGCATCCATATAACACACCTATCTAAGGCCTAAAAGCATGAGGGCCAGTGTGTCTAGCGGGGCGTCTAGAGTAGATGTCCTGGTATGTTTGGCGAAGTTTTAGTAAAGTGTGATGTATGGAAGTACCGGCTGTAATACTCCGCATACGTAAACTGTAATTAAATATAACAGAAATATCTCCTACGACGGCAATATTTGTTTCTGTCTCAGTAAAAGTTCTTCCGACCGCACATCCACTTTAATCCACTGGAAAATCAAGTGAACCAATCAGCAGCAAGCATTTTATTTTACCGTCGTATCCATAGTGAAAATTCCTTTTTTGAACCTTGACCTTTTGAGCTTTAGCGCGTTTGGCTTTGGACCTCTTTTGGGCCCAAATTTTACCGCCGCGACCTTTGGCCCTTTGACCTTCTTGGGACTATTACCTTTTTTCGACCATCCCTTTTGTATTCCATCGTGGGTCAATTTGGTCCACGTTCATTTTTGAGAACCCTATTTTTTGCAACCCTATTTTGGCAACCCTAATTTTTTTGAAACCCTAATTTTTTGCAACCCCCATTTTTTAGCAACCTAAATTTTTTCGCAAACCCTAATTTGGCAACCCTCGAATAAGGTTCGCCAACGTTGCGGTCAGCAACCTGTAGCGTGCATTACCGCCCCTATTTTTACGCCCCCTATTTTTTCAGATCGTGTGCCCATTTTTCCCACGTAATTTTATCTCCTTTGAGTGGTCTTACCCTATTTTTAGTATACCTTGCCCTTGGACCCTACCTTGCCATATTTACATGGTCAATTTTGGCCACGGTAATTTGGCTACCTTTGTCTTCCCATTTTGAACCATTAGATGAGGTCAATTTTGGCCCACGGAACTTTTCGACCAACCCTTTGATCCCTATTGGTGTTTATCTTGAGTTAATTTTGATCTTACCTCTAGGGCTTAGCCCTATTTTTTTGATGTCGTTACCTGTTTGACCATGATATTTCGGCTGTACCTTCCCATATAACCGTGGCCATACAATTGACCCACGGTAAATTATTTTGCCTTCCTTTAGGGACTAGCCCGTTATTGAGTCTGCCTTGCTTACCCAGATATTAGCCTTTTGACCTTACCACTATACCATGGCATTTTTGACCCACGCAACTTGCAGGCTCAGTGCATGGTTCCCAATCAATCGTAAGAACGATATCTATGAGTTCTATAGTTTCTATGAGTATTAAGATGCCAGGATTATGCCAGTGATCCACGTAGTCCAACAGTGATGCCAATGGAAATGCCAATGAGGCCAGGAGCCCAATGATTGCCAACTTGAGTCCACATAGTGCCAAACGTGACTGCCACATAGTTGCACTGAAGTGCCACTTTTTTCAAGCCCTTTTTACTAGCCTCCCTGAACCCCGTAATAGCCCACATATCGGTCTACCCCTAGTTAATAACGATGCATCATGGTGTAATACAATCTACTCAGAATGCTCCTACGTAATGATTATATGCTTATAACACTATAACGTTACACTCTCCATAGACAGCTTACATTTAAACAGTATTACACTTACACTCACACCACACACAGGACACTGTACATTACACTCACACAACTTCAATTTGGGACCGCTCTTAGCATTATGCCCACAATTCAGCATGAATGCCGCAGCAGATGCCTCACATTATGCCTAGCATGATGCCTCAGGCATTAACTGCCTCCATCATATTGCCTCAACTCTTGAGTTTCACTTTGATGACTCATCTTGATGATCGTCATCTTGAATCCACATATGATAATTCATCTTGAATAAATCACCTTGATGCTCATCTTCTACCCCCACTAGAAACAGGTTGAAAGGTCTTCCCGTTACATAAGCATGCCCACCAGGGCGCAGGTCCCTCCGCTGAAGCTGACATCCCCAACCATCAGTGCGACCCCCGCTTCCCGCCGCAGCCACGTGGCCCGCAGTGCGCAATCTAACCGCGTAACGCCGCCGGTGCCCCCGCAGGCGCAATTATCTTCAGCGTTACCGCACGCCGCTGCGTCCGCAGACGCATAAATTCCCGCGGTGAACTCATAAAAATGATATCAATGAAACTATTCAAAGATATTGCGTGTTCAATATATAACAGTCATCATTTGGTACTACAATTACGAATTTATTAAAAACATATACTTTAGATACCTTAAAGCAGTAAAACAATAGATGTGTTATTACCTAACACCTAGGATTAGCTAGCCTTTTTTTACTGCCTTTACTGCTTAAGCTTTCTGCTTACTGAGCTTTAACCATGTTTACTGCTTAACTTTCGCTTACGCCTGTGCCCA